>JAOUZG010040121.1:1197232-1211707 GCA_026289955.1 Argiope argentata
AAGTATACACTAACACTTAAGTATTTTGAATTATTTAATTTTATTTCATAAAATTAAGAAGCGATTAGGTGATGCTCATATGACGCTCAGGCATGCTGAAAAGATAAATTTTAAATTTAATCAGTCGGTTAGTGGATTTATTTTTAAGAAATTAAAGAAACTCGTAATAATTAAAAGCAATCTTCTTATGCGACAAACCACAGAGCGTCGGTAAAAAATAGTCCATTTCCCTAAATCCATTTGAATAAAAGAAAAGAAAAGGTGGAGAAACCAAAACGGGGATAAAAATTAAAACAAGTAAAAAGATTATTTCAATCTTCAATCTAAAGCATTACGTTACTAAAATAAAAAGGTCAAATATAAAAATAAAATAGGAACAAGACAGATCTTTATTTGAATGAGTACGTGCTTCTTTCTTTTAATGAGAATTGCACATTTCGCTCGTATATTCAATTGATAGATTTAGCAGATCCTGATTTTTAATAGATTTGCAAAGTTGAAATTTTCTTTTTTCATTTTTTTTATTTGGTATTTAGTAACGTTAAGTGCTTTTAAAATTCTGATAAAGTTAATGAAGTAGAGAAGATGGTAGATTGCTATTAATTTGATTTGAGTTTTATGTTTAGAAAATACAACGTACCAGTTTTTGCTCCGATGTATTTTAATTATTTCAATCGTCTTTGCGTTTGGAATATTCGTCTTACTGATTTTTAGGCCATATTGCATTATTATTTCTTTTATAGGGGCTTGTCCATGGCAAGTGCTATAAGTAACAACAAATGAAAAGAGCTAAATGGGTAAAGCTTTTAGCATGTAAAGAGTAGATATGTATAAAATGTCGAATCAAATTTTTCAATGCATTGACCGCCTATAGGTTTGTACTTATATATGCATGTAAACGCGATAATTCGAAAATATAATGGCATAAATAAATGAAATTTGGTATGTGATCTTATGACTGCAAATGTTGTTATGTGAAAAATTTTGGTTTCAATTGATCAGCCAAAACAGGTTCAATTGGTTCCGAAACACATATTCTATTTTCTGGTACTTGAACCTTAACCGTAACGATTGATGGCCGAACATTACAAGTTAATAGACCCTTTCTTGATACTTCCTTCTTGTAACAAATAGTTTGCTATTAATAATACACAAGTACAGGTTGTCTCTACTATACTACAAAGCATACAACTATCAGGTGCAAGTCTATGAAAATAAAAATCTGCGCACCCATGGGATTCGTGACCTTACCCAAAGTCCAAAATTTCATGCGGGGGTGGTGGAGGATAAACCTTTTATTAGAAAATATGCCAGAAAGTTTTGAGGAGATCACTACTCTTGATTTTAAATATTATCTTTTGAAGAATTTTCCATTCCAGCTTTTGCCAATTAATTTCCTATCGTTTTTATTATTACTGATTAATATCTCATGCTTTCTTTGTGTTCATTTAATTTTTTTTTATCTTTTCCTAATTAATATTTACGAATCGCGTCTGAATTTATTACACACAATCATCTTGTAATTAATATTGTTATCAAGCCATTTCTCTATTTTTCTATAGTACCGGGAGGTTAAAAGATTTGAGTTCAAACCCTTCAGCCAACCTCTTGCAAATTGGAGTTCATTAAAGATTTTTACATTGATTATAGTATAGTTCTTTGGTTAGATCAATGTTGATGAATCTAGTAAAAGTTCATAAATTTGTTATATTAGGATGATATTATCTATAATTTGTTGTCTGGTACACTGAACACTTGTCTGGTACACTATAATTTGTTGTCTGATACACTGTTGCCTCTGGTACACTGAATGTCATATTAACTTATTATTAAAATAACTTTTATAATTCGAAATTTATTTTCATGATTCGGATGTTAAAATTTTTTTTTAAGTGTCTTTAATTTTGAATTGGTATCATTGGTTAAAATCAGTCATACCTCTTCTCCTCAATGACTGCTAATAAACTACTTTTAATTCATTCAAAGAATTTACATTTGTACAGTTAATTCAATGAGAAAAATCAATAAAAATGCAAGCATATTTTTTTAAAAAAAGTGCTCTGAAACTGTTAGAATAGATTGTTTTTGTTTATTTTGAAATTTAATTATATAACTTTGATATTCAAAGACTCGTTAGTGGTACAATATTTCTCTAACAAAATTTTTGACTTATTTTTGGTAATTTTTTTAACATAAATATCGTCGCTTTTTAAAAATATTTCTATTCATTTATTAGTTATTGCTATTTTTATTTTTATCATTCTTAAAAATAACTATCTTTATAGCCCCCCTTTTTAGCATCATAAATTAAAAATTATCATCATCTCTAGCTACATCTCATTTTTAAATCCAATTGTCATTTGTATTTTTGGATAAACCGAAATTACCATGGTCCTGCCTGCTTTAAACAAGGTAAATTAACCTGTATTTGCATTATTTTTTTTAACTTTTAACTTTTTCGTCTTTTTCATAAAATTTTAATAACAACTATTTTTTTCTGTTTTATTGTGTATTATTTTTCTTATAATTTTTTTTGTCTCTTCTTAAAAACTAATGCCTCAAATTGAAATTCAGAAAATCTGGACTCTAGACTTGGACCACAGATTTTAAACTGAAGTTTATTTGTAATTAAGATAGGATTATCAAATAGGAAAAATATACGAATGTCTCGGCATTTTAGGGGACCATAGCCTTGTTGTTGTTTTTTTCCATAATATATCCAGGGAAATTTAATTTTAACTTCCATTTCTTCTCAACGACCATGTACTCTAGCTTAATCATATTAAAATGAAATATCGCTGAAATTTCAAATTTTAAATTCTTTATTTAAAAAATTCTTAAGAAGAATAAAAATTCTTATAATAATTAAAATTAAAATTATAAATAATTAAAATTAAAAGATAATTAAAATTATTCTTACATAATTCTACTTCTTAAACAAATGAATAAGTAGGATATTTTTTAAAGTTTCCCACACACAAATCAATGCGTAATTTTATTTCTTTGTAGTCGGTTGATTGATTCACAAATCAACAGCTCTGGCAAACATTTTTAACAATGTAATCGGATTGTTTTTTGTTATTTGTTTACCATTTTGCTTTCATTTAAATTATTTTTTTATATATATACGCGGAATTCTAAAACCAACTCCAAGAAGGTTATCAACAGTCAAAAGCTTATAATTTCAGCTTGCATCAATATTTGTAGCTTAAAAATTTCTAATTCAAAGATCAAATTAAAAGGAATAAAAAAAATATTTCCTAATTTATCTATTTATTTATTTATTTTGCTTTATCGAAGAGCTTAGATATTAATTCACTCCTGTTTATAGAATAATTTTCTATCCATCGTTTCTCTCTTTTTGCTCATTCTTCTATAAGAATACGTGGAAGCATACT
This sequence comes from Argiope argentata, assembly GCA_026289955.1. Lineage (NCBI taxonomy): Eukaryota > Metazoa > Arthropoda > Arachnida > Araneae > Araneidae > Argiope > Argiope argentata. The sequence goes on from JAOUZG010040121.1 coordinate 1,200,631, forward strand.
TTGATATCAAAACGGCAAATCCTCGTTAACTTCCGATACATTACTTCGATTCTACCTACTGTTTACACGATCATAAGCTGTAGCTGCAGCTGACAGTGATCTCCTTACCGGGTTATTATCTTCCCTGCCTCTCCCTTCTCCAAACACGGCAGGGATATTCAATCAATTTTTTCATGTGCAGGGGTCACTCACATTTTCAAATCACATCACCCTCCAATAAATGTTCTGAGTCACGTCAATTGGGGGTGGTCGATAGGTGATAAGGGAGGGCAATCTCTAGGTTTCCTCGCTCCCTTATTTACAAAACAAAAACAGCTAAATGTGCTTGGGTCAACTTTGATTGCATAATTTTATATCTTTATTGCTTTTGTGGTGTTATTTCGGAGCTCGACGCTGAAAGGGCTTTGTTTTGCTTGTTTATTTTGTTTCTGTTTATTGCATAGTGACGTCAGCTTAGAGCGATATAATTCTACAAAATGTTTTCATTTAAGTATTTTTTGCCAATTTGTAATACGGTAGTTGCCGCTTGATGTGGTCACTTCGGGACTTACAAATTTTGATGTCATTAACCGATTGATAACAATAATCTAATTGGGCAAGATCAGTTTTAGTTTTATCACATCAAGGGGTTGGTTGGTGTGTAAGGTTTATTGGCACAAGAGCCATATTTGGCTATACTGCGCCACACATCAAAGGGACGGAATTAAAGCCTTTACTTCAGGACTATCTATAATTTATATAAAATAACAATTAAAAAATATTAACTTTTATTTGTCGATAATTATTCCTTAACACCTTGCTTATATAAACCGCCAATTATGGCAATCCGGCAATGGTGTAATCCTTTGATCTTCATCGCCAAAATTAAATCCGTCGCCAATGAGTTACTAAACCGCTGGCGATCGTTGACGAAGACGGTATAATACGTAAGTACCTAATAGTCAAAGGTATAAAAGATATAGTGATCACATTAAACTAGTATTTTTGCTTTACGTCGGTGCGGGAGAGGAGAATTTTGATAATATTAAGCGAATGATAACTTTAAACACGTTCCGTTAATCGGCTTCCACTGTAATTTGAAGTATATATTTTATGAAAAATCTTTGGAAAATTTACAAATTCGGCAAATTCATCCTCTAGATTGTCTATTTCCAGCATGTTACATCTTCCAATATATATATTATTATTAATCCAAATGATGTGATTTTATTATTTGGAATAAAATGTATTTAAATTTATTGAAATTTGCTGTATTGAATTTTTTTTTATTCATGTAAATATTATTAACTTTAATCAATAATTTTAACTAACATATAACAACGTTTTCTTTTACAAATTAAATGCTGAAATAGCTGGCTTCCTGGCACAGAGGTAGCGCGTCTTCCTTGTGCTTTAGGCTTCCCGGGTTTGAGTCCCGGTTAGGGCATGGTTGTTGTTCTGTGTACTATCTATGTGGTGTATGAAAGTGCCTCTCTATAAGAAGGGACTGAGTAAGCAAATGTGGTGAGTGTATAGCTAAGTCGTACTCTTGGCCCTCGTTGGCGCTACTTCAAAAACAAGAGACGCTCCTTTCTGCTTAAATCTGCTGCTGTATCAGCGGGGGGTTTGTCCAGTGCCATAAGTAGCGACAACATAAATTTAAATCACTGCATTTTTTAGTTATCGCGTTGCATTTTTGAAAAATTACTGATTGGCAGAGGTTCTATCCGTTTACAAGTGATTGTGATGAGAGAGTAGTTAAATCGTACTCTTGGCCCTAACTGGCGCTACTTCAAAACAAAAGATGCTCATTCGGCTTAAAATCGCTGACGGCTATCAGCGCGCTTGTCTGTGCCATGTGCTATTAGTGAAAACAACAACAAATGCTGAAATAAAAAAAAATGGTAGAGTATTAAAAATTATTTTTAAAAAATTACCCGGAAAACAATCTATGTTAAAATATCAACTCGAATTATATCCTTTATTGCCAATCTCATTTCCGAAATTAGTAAAACTAAGTATTTTGTAAATTTACCTTCTTTAAAAAAGAAGAAATGGATTTAAATATATTTAAGTCTTATAGTAAGACTTATTGCCTTTTCTTTTCTCAGAGAGCAGTTGCCATTTTTTAAAAAGTTTAAATTGGTTTTTTAATTTAAAAAAATATTATCTATTATTTTTCTAACCTTAATTCCTTATATTTATTATCTATTAAATTTCTTAACCTTCTTTAAATGTTATTAATGGCGTATAAGTCTCAAATGCATTTAATAAAAGAAAAAAAAATAATAGAACAGACAGAAAAAGTCAGTATTCACGCCAGCAGGGGTATCGAGCCTACGACTATCGCATTTGTATCACAACGTTACTAAGCAGTACAGTTAACGGTTCGTAAAATCGTGTTCTATACAAATTATTTAAAGCGAAAACGTTTCTGTGCAACTAGTGAATTCAAACTGGTTACTCAGAGCTGACGTGTTCCTTGGCGCATAAATTAGACTAGATTACGTTATGCCAGGTATTTAGAGTGACACGAACGTAGAATCGGTGAGGGCATTATCATGTCTGCGGTTAACGAACTAATGCTTGGCATACTGATAATGGCAGATTTAGATAGTTTTTGGCCCAAAACAGAACATCTCATGAGGCACCTCATGTAATGGCTGATCTATTTAATTTCAAATATTAACAAATTTTTAATTTAATTAACGTGTTAATAATTTATTTTAGTAACTTTAACTAACTTTAGTAACTTTTATTTTAGTAACTTTAACAAACTTTAGTAACTTTTAGTAACTTTAACTAACTTTAGTAACTTTTTAGTAACTTTTAATTAATTAACTTTAACTAACTTTTATTTTAGTAACTTTACCTAACTTTAGTAACTTTTATTTTAGTAACTTTAACTAACTTTAGTAACTTTTATTTTAGTAACTTTAATTAGCCTAAAATATTATGATGAATTTCTTACTTATCTATAAAAATATTTAATTATTATAATAAATTAAAAGGGAACAATAAATTTAAACAAATACAATATTAAAGATTATTACTTTACTAAACCTGTCAATTACAGCATAACATAATTAGTTAAATTAAAAATTAATCCCATATATTAGAGATATTAATGATAGTGGTAAAATATTGATATAGACTATTGCATATACCTTAATTTATTTAATAATGAATTTAAGAGCTTACTGTAAACGCACTGTTGTCCTTACATAAGGACTACAGTGCTTATTATAGATCTTATAACGCACTGTGGTTATTTATAATTCATAGAATTTATATTTTTTATAGATCATTTTGTAACTATATTAATTTTTTTATTTTAATAGCAGGAAGGTCAAAAGTATAGGATGGTTTTAGGGGTATAAATTATTTATTGACCTTCTCAAACCCTTCACACAGTAGAGCTTCCTAATTAAAGATCCACTTGAGTGGCGCAGTTGGAATAAAGAGACAAGGACCCTGGAATATTGGCATGACATCTGATGACGTCGTTTCTATTAATAAAAGTAATTTAGTACACTTTACTTTTGCTCTCATGGAAGGTAACACTCGAAACTAATTCTCCAGGGTCCCATTGACGTACCATTCAGATGGGAAACTAAAAGTTTCGATAAATTAATCATTAATTAGAAATTAATTCGTGGAATGTGTGTCTTTCATATTTTTATTTATTTTGACAACTAGGCTAAAGCTATTTTTTATCCTTCCCCCCTATTTGCTTATCCGACATTGAATAGCAAAATGGGGGGGGGAGAACAGGCCTTGAAACAAAGGTGTAACGTTTGGTATTGTTGTTAGAATCCATAGAGGCAATTCCATTTACTATACATCATTTTTAGCTTAAGAGCAACTAGATATTCGGAACAATTTCTCCACTGTTATCCGATGCATCTCTCGGATAATGAAATGCTAAATTTTTATAATTAGCTTCAAATTTTATGCTATTTCTTATTATAATGCAGATATGCCGGGATCTCGGCCTATTGATTGGCCTTCCTCATGGTCTGAGCGTCACGGATTCGAGTTCTGATTCGGGTATGCTTGTACCTTCCCCAGTGTTCCGTCTGTGAGGTGTGTGAAATAGCCATTCCTTACACCACATTACAAAGGAGTTTTGGAAGCGAGCACATGATTGTCATCTTCATATGAGCTGAAGTCAGATTTCTACCCTCAGGAGTACAGGAGTCTTTATCATCAGAAGCTACTGCACCCATCTTTTCCCCACCGCTTGGCCTTGGTTTGAATTGGTGTTCAATCCATGGTGTATAGACAACAACAGCATAGAGCAGAAATGACGTCAATGGCTCGTCGTTTCCAGGTTTACAATCAAACGAAGACTCTTGTCCACGACGTAATGGATGTCAATTAGTTCCCTGTAAGTGCAGTGACAAGTTTTGAATTTCTGTTTGCACTTGTTTTTTGCTTTTAATATTCTAAATTATTTGCTCAGATTACAATGACTTTAATCTCTAAATTATCAGAAATTTAAAAGGAAAAAAATTGGGTCGTTACACTCCGATTATAAGAGAATAGTGCTGATAAAATTAAAGAAGACTTCGTCTTATCATTCATCTAAATACGTAAAAAATTCCTTTGAGATTCAATAAGTTATTTATGGTCATCTTAATGAATACCCACTATAAGTATCTACATAGTTGGCAAAAAAATTAAAAATTACCATTTGTTTCGCAAGTTTCATTACCAAATGTCTTTTCTGAGCTTTAATCGAATTTAGCTATCTAAACTGCTTTTTTAAATAAATTATTTCTATTATGCAATAAAATAGACTGAAAAAATTTTATGATACGACATTCTAATGATATTTTAATAGAATTTTTATATATTTGTTATTCATCTTAAGGATATTCTACTCCTGCGAAATACAATACTTTATAAAAAAAGTTAAAAGAATAAATTTTTAATTTCAAAAAAAGGAACAGATTTCAATGAATAGAATGACAACTTTATAACACCTTCGAATACCCACTAATTTACATATAAAAGCTACCAGATTTTTTAAGCTAAAATCTATTAAATAAGACTGGTTGAGATCCATCATCATTTACTTACCTTATAAAATATCTTTCTAAAAGAAAACAAAATGATTAAATTTTCATTTGATTCTGACTTGTATGCTTTTTTTAATTCCTACTATTATCTCACACTCTCCCTATATATATATATATATATATATATATATATATATATATATATATATATATATATATATATATATATATATTTCATCAAGTAAATTTTTTTAAACTTGTAATGGATGACATTTGATACTAACAGAGTTTTTAAAAATATTAATTCACTAATTTTTTATTTATTAATTAAAAACTAACTGTCTCTCCAAAAAGCTTCATTTCCCCGCAGGCAAATAAATAACGAATTCAGTTTGTTTTTCCCCTACGCTAATCAGATTAGGCTTGTAACATGTTTTCGGCCGATTATTTCAAACGATTCTGTTAATTTTCTTTATGTTTGATGCATTTAAAATTAAACATTGTTAATTAATCGATTTTTCCGATTCATTTTGAAGTACTTTCGAATTAAAATTTTTATTTGCTTTTATCCTTGATAAGTAAGCTCAGCTTCAAAAGTATACTGGATTTTTTCTAGCTGCACATGTGCATATAGTTTTTATAACGAGTTAATACTTCCAAAACTTTTTCTGCTCTTCCACAGCATCTTAATACTAATAATTCTAATCATTATATGATGCCTCTAGTTGAATACTAATAAAATGATCAGATATTCTTAGTTAGTCGGATAAGTTCCGGTTTGAAAAATGATGACAGCAGTTTTAACTTTTCATTTTTTGTTTTGTCTCGATATCTTCCCTTCCAGTATCTAAAACATCCTTGACTGAATGCAAAAAGGATGCTAACTCTATTGTTAGTGATATTGAATCCATTTAAATGTCATATAGACAAAATCCATTAGTTACAATGCGTAGGAAATTGCTTCTGTGTACGAATAAAAGTAAAGCAGAATGTCATCATTGTTGTATCATACCCCCTTTTTGTATCATTCCTCTCTGTCCCTTCTCTTAAAGAGCGATTTTATCCAAATTTGGCAACCCGGTCGCGATTTTGGAGGGGTGGAGAGGGTCAAAGGTCTTTTCTAGAAAGTTTCAGTTATAGGGATTTTCTCCCTTCCACCTTCTATGACCTTCTCGCCTTGTCCTATTCTGTCTATCTTTGGTAAACCAGTCATAGTTTCCACCTGGAAAAATAGATGGCATGGGCCAAGGATTTCGAGGATGGGCATCTGGCATTTAGGGACAGGTCCGGACTCGCCTTCAAGCTTGCAATGGACACCTACCAAGTCCCTTCCCTTTACCTTGGAAGGGGACGTAATCCCATCAGATAACCTTTGAAGAAGCTCTTTTGAACTCTGATAAGATCTGGACACCAGGCTCAGTAAAAAGGGTAGTGGTCGGGAGGGGAAGGGAATGGATGTTCTAAATCGTAAGAACCACCATGGTGACATTTTAGTGCTCTTGTCATATTTTTAAAAGAATACTCAGGTGTCACTTACCGTAGTTATGCCACCAAGATTTGCTAGCGTATGTGATCATGGATCAAAATAAATACAGCGTTAAAGCAGGGGAGTAGTGTCCAAGGTCAGGAAGGTATAGAGGACAGATGGCCAGCGTCCAGAAAACAAGAGGGGCCCTTAAACTTAAGATAATACGAGTCCCTAGGATGCGTATGTCGTCTCAAACATTCTTCAGATTGAACAGACATTAACACGGCAATTGAACCTTCATAATCGAGTAAAAAATAAAACTCTTCACTGATAGTTTGCCTTCCATGCATATTAAAAGGTGTTGCAACCAAATCTAAATTTGAATTAGATGTACATTGTATATATAAGGTTTTAAACCAAGTTTTCTCACTTGTGTCGGAGTAGATTTTGAAAATTTATGAAATGAGCTGACAAAATCATTTTGATGAAACTGTTTCGAATGTGGCTTGTATTAGAAATTCCAAACTATTCTTCTAATATTTAAAAGATATCTATAACTATATTCGTCAGAAATTAAATGAATTTTTAAGGCATTCTTCTCCGCATATTTGAGGGATTGTATGCCCAATGATTATAAGGAATAATAAGCATTTACTTATTCGGATAAGGGAAGAATGGCTGCCTCATATTTATATGGCTCTGATTTCATTAATTATTCTAATTACGATTAAAATAATTTCTTCGTAATATCAATAACTACACTTGCTTTTAATCTACTACTTAGAATTGTGTTCAAAAAATAAATAGAACTTTTAAAAATATTTGAAATTCAAAATATTTGACTGTGTTTGCCTGGTGGTGAGGTCCCGGCTCCTGAGTCATAGGGTTACAGGTTCGAGACCCGATTCCTCCGAAGAGCCGTCGTGTAAAGGGGTCTGTTGCACGTTAAATCCGTCAGGACCAAACGTCTTCCCCCTGGTGCGATGTGGTGTGGAGAGAGGACTCCCAGCTCGGGTGTCGTCCTCGTCATCAAACCACGGCTCAAAATCATGGGGATGTCCTAAAATAGCCCTAGAGATACTTTACAATAGGACTTTAATATAACTAAATTAAACTAATTAAGATATAACAACTGTGTGAATGAACTTTTAAAAATATTTTTATGATGTATTGTCAGTTGTTGAAATTTTGATTATTTCTGTTTAAACTCTGCTATTTTGAATTTGATATGTAATGTAGTATTTTTTAAATTTATAGTTTATTTATTATATAATACTACATATTATGATCAATTTTTTAAAATTTCTTAATGAAGAGGATTGCCTCCAAGGTACTTTCGCAATTTTGAATTATTAATATATGGCTAAGAAATATATTTTAAAATTCCTAGAATATTTGTTCAAAAAAATTTCAAAATTTCAAAATTGCAGTATGCTGTAAAACCATAAAATATTATTGCAACGTATACTTTAAAGTTAGTTTTATGCATTTTTTTTCCTTCGGATATATATATATATATATATATATATATATATAGTGCGTGTATTCTGTAAATACAAATATATATAATAACAGATTTCAGAATACAAAAAGATTAGATTTCTCTATCTTCTTCATATTCATTTTTTATATTTACATACTAATTGATACTAAATGTTAGTTATATCAGTAAGTTAGTTATAGTGATATATCTAACTTACTTACTAACTAAATATTTTTTATATTTGCTTACTAACTTACATCTGATGTTAATCAGAATTAATTTTTTTTGTATTAAATTATGATTATCACGAAACATTCTCACAAACTTTTCTTATTCTTCCATGTTAATAAGCAATATTTTAAGAACTTATAGCATAGCATGTTGTTGGATATGTAGTGTGAACATCGTTTGAAAGAAATTAAAAATATATGAAATAACATCATTTGATAGAATGCTATTGTACATACAAATAATTGTGCATTTTTAAAGAACATATGATGATGATGTTGTTGGGTCCGCTTTTTACCATGAAAAGAGGGGTGCAGCAGCTTCTGAAGGCATGCATCTATGAGCACCCGAGGGCAGATGGCTGACTTCTAGCTCATATGAGGATGAAACACGCACACGCGCTTGCACAACCCCTTTTTACCGGGGGGCACAATCACAGTTAGAAAGAAGAAGAACAACCATGCCCGAACCGGGACTCACCGAGCACGAGGAAGACGCGCTACCTATGTGCCAGAAAGCCGGCCTTTTTAAATAACATATATAACATATTTATATAATAAGTACTTATATACAAAGTAATGATAATTTAGTGTTACAGAAATAATATCGTATCTGCTGGCTGTCTGGCACAGAGGTAGCGCGTCTTCCTCGTGTTCCGTGTGTCCCGGCTTCGAGTCCCAGTTAGGGCATGGTTGTTATTTTTTGCGCTTTCTGTGAGATGTGTGACTGTGGCCCCCTGTAAAAAGGGGCTGTGCGTGTGTGATGCGTATGTAGCTAAGTCGTACTCTTGGCCCTCGTTGGCGCTACTTCAGAAACAAGAGACGCTCCTTTCGGCTTAAATCTGCTGCTGTATCAGCGGACAACAACAACATATTTATATCTTTTGGCTTCAAATCTATGAAAATTTTATCTATTTGTTACAAAAATTGAATGAAAACTCTGTAGATGTAAGCGAGCTCCAATTATTTCTAAACATCATTTTCAGACCTAATTCACCCTTGTATATATATATCCCAAGAGGTATAATTAGGGCACCACGAAAAAGAAAAAAAAACATTAGAGTACTTACACAACTTATTAACGATTAATATAATAAAGGATTAAGAAAGTTATAGCATGTCTCAGGCACCATTTATGTTCACTAAACCAATTATTATTAATAAAAATGAGTCGTAAATAATATTAATAGTTAATAGCCTAACTTATTAATACGAATTAAATAATTACTTAATTATTAAATATGTGCCCAAAGTCAAAAATTTCATGCATTTATACCGCATTATGTTGCCATTTAGCAGTTTTTAAGTGTAATAAGGGTGTTTGTAATGACATGTATTAATGGCAGATTATCCCGTAGATTCCAAATGATATAACGGACCAAAAAGGGTTAATTTTAAAAAAGGATATTGTTTTCTTAGCTCAGAGATTAATGTTTAATAGAACTCTTATTTTAAAATAGCATATAAATATTAAGAAATTAAATATAGTATAAATATTATTAATAGTAACACTGCATTCACATATGTGATAAAGGATAATATCGCATTTGCTCATTACGTTAAATGCTTAACATTATGTTAAATTACGAAATTTTAGATTAGTTTCCTGAAGACAGAAAAGGTTCGACATTCAAAATTTTTTTTCTGAAATTTCTATTATTTTCATATTTTCTATTTATTACATATTTTAATACATATTTTCAGTTGAGTATTTACAGTTTCGAAATTATCGAAATTCGTCATCGTTATTTTTCCTATAAAGAATTTTATTTTTTCATTTAGTTATATTATTCTAAGCTTGTTTAACTATATCAATTATCCATTTGTTTGTTTATTTTCATACGAATACAATTATTTGCAATCAGAACAGAAAAGTAACCTCATAATATATTTTTTAATTCTCTGTTTATCGCGTTATAATATAATAAGCACTAAGATTTAGATCAGAAATCTTAATACATTTTTTTTCAAACGATAACTCGCCAATTGTGGCGATCAGCAAATTTTCAGTTGCCACCTTTGAAAAAATGGCAACTGAATAATGCTAAGCGAAACTATGTTTCTGTTGCTGTTCAAGAAAGTCGCCGTCTTGACCAGCATTTTAGAGGTTGGCGAGGATTTCACGAGCTTGGCGAGCTTAAATTTAACAAATGATAGTGAATAAACGGAGCGTTAATTATTTTATAAACTCATTCTTGGCGTTTTCCATTCATTTAGGGGAATATAAATGAAGGGAAACTCAGAAGTTTACATTTAGGAACTCAGCGAGATTAGGAACTTAGTTCAGCAATATTTTCTTGGAGTAGAATTTCAATAGGGAAACCCATTCCCGACTAGGGCCTGCAAATATGGCCAAAAGTAGTGAAATTTTATCGTCTGATTTTGTCATCTTCGTTCTTCAATGACTTATTCGTCGTATTCCAAAATTATTGGGAAAATTGAATGGACTTGAATAATTCTTTAAAGTCTGAAGAAAAGCTGTTTAAAACTGATTTTTTGTTCTTTTATTTATTTATTTATTATTATAAATTAACACTTCATTCTTGTTGTTTCTGCTCGCTTTGTTCTTGTTGCTTTGGAACCTTCGAAAAAGGGACAGAAAATTGTAAGTGAAGAATTTTTACTAAAAAAGTATCGCGGATGGAAAGTATTAAAGATTAGAGCTTCTTTGGATGAATGAATTTCAGAGTCTGAAAATCATTGAAGGTGAGTATCTAAGACTGGGAAAATGATCGAATAATAACTGTAATAAAAATAATTCGACAACGCTCTCTCTCTCTCTCACACACACACACACACACACACACACACACACACACACACACACACACACACACACACACACACACACATATATATATATATATATATATATATATATATATATATATATATA
>JAOUZG010040121.1:1229231-1299101 GCA_026289955.1 Argiope argentata
TATATATATATATATATATATATATATATATATAGCGGAAGTGCTCTTCCCTAATTTATCTCGAATACTCTTTTATAGAGGTGTTATTCCCCCGCATGGAATTGGACTAAGACAAGACCATGGATGTGGCGAGTGCTCATATTTTTATTTTCAAGCTGTTACACTTAAGAATGTGTGTTTCATATTATAGTAAAGATAATCAGTTCTAAGGAAGGAAATACTTTTATTTATTTGGTAAAATATTAAAGGAGTTTGTCCAAAGTTATAAATATGTAGAATTTCTATTGATAAAAGCGTAATGCGAATCAAATTTGTCATAATTATTGATATTTGTGGATTTGTGTCAAGAGATTGGAATACATTTCGCTTAAATTTTTTCAAATGACATATCAATGAAATGCAGGTTTGTTCAATGAATAAAATTTTCAGATACATCTATACGAATTTTTTATTTTAATCTTTTTTAAAGTGGTTAGAGTTATAGTTTATCAGAAATTTATTGGCAGCTTTAGAAAATTTCCATAACTATTACCGAAATATTAAAAAAAATTTAAGATATTTTTATGTGCACTTAAAATGCTTTTTAGAAGAAAGATATATCCACGTATAATGTTCATATTGATCATCGTACAGCTATCATTGCTAATAATAAAAGCGAATGCCGGCGTCCTGGCACAGAGGTAGCACGTCTTCCTCGTGATCTGGGTGTCCCGGGTTCGAATCTCGGGCAGGACATGGTTGTTCTTTTTCGTTCTATCTGTGAGGTGTGTGAATGTGCCCCCCTATAAAAAGGGGTTGTGCAAGCGAATGTGATAAGTGTGTATTATTTTCATATGAGCTGGAAGTGAGAATTCTGTCCTCGGATGTTTAGGAACCCATACCCTCAGAAGCTACTGCAACCCCCCTTCCACTGTAAAGCGGACACGTCATCATCATCACTAAAAGCAAATACATATGTTCTTTGTCTGTTAATTGGAGCATTAAAAGCCTGACCATGTAATTTAGAAGCTGCTTAATAATTTGACTCAATTATTCTTTGAAAGATATCAATGTGCACCTCTAAATGATTTTTAGGAAGTTAAATTAGAATTTTATTAATCAAACAATAATCGAAATTTCATAATTTCTTCGTGAATATTTTCAGAAACAATGGTCTTAAAAATAATTTTCACTCCAGTTTAAAGTTTCAAAAATTACCTTTTCGATGCTGTAAATTCAGTTTTTATACAATTTTACTATTATTTTAACTAAGCTGTAAAAATATTTTTAAATATGTTTTAGAATAATAACTTTCATAATATAAATTTTGCTCAAACTTTGTTTATTGTTTCATTAAATCGTTATATCGTTTGTTTCTGTTCCTTTATAAAAGATCTTTAAATCTCAATTAACTTTTTATATCAAGAATTATGCTTTAAAATTTCTATTTTTTTCACTGTTTCATTAAATCTTTAAATCGTCTGTTTTTCTTCAGAAGAAAAACCAAATTTCTTTATAGTTATTTCTTTCTTTTAATCATCGAAATTTCAATGTAAGAGCTTAGTTTTTTCAAAACTTGTTTTGATAAGATATTTAATACTGCTGTTATTCGAACTGAATAAGAAGGGATAGAAATACATTTTCTATTTTAACTTAATAGCGTGGGAAGCAATTTCCTGAAAAAGAAATAATGCTTTGATTGAAGATGGTCTAGGTATAATAATTAATAATTATTCTGATATTTTTATCCTCGCTTGTAAATTTTTTTTCGCTAAGATTAGAATTGTTTTCTAGGGTTGATTCAATTTTATAGGATTTTATAATGATAAATAAAACTACTATTCAATGTACCATTGATTTATTAAGAGTATTTAACAATAAATACTATTAATTTTGTCGAGAATATAAAAAGGAATAAAAACTAGGGAATGTTAAAAATTTGAAATATTTTTTATATTAAATTTTTAGTTCTAGGTTCTTAACATTAAATAAGATTCTAAATTCATTTCAAATTAATATTTTTTTGAATTTTTAAAAAAATATTTTAAGTTCAGCTAATTAATTTAATATTTTACACAGTTTTTCATTAGGGATCTGTATTCATTTTCTTAAATCTTTGCAATGATTGTGATATTCATTAATAAACTATTTTCGTAGTTTAATAAAATGAAAAAAATGGCACACATTTCTTGAAATATAATCTTTTTAATAAAAAAAAGTATATCCCACGGTAACCTCGTAATTGAGGTTTTGATGATTCCGGCATAGTGGTTCGTTCTCACCACCTTTGTAGGTACACAAAAGGTGGTCAGAAAGAAAATTCACACTTTTTGCATTGCCTCAATTGGCGTTAAAAAATCGCGCATGTGTAATGGGCTGTAATTGTTGACAACTGTGTTTTCATGTTAATTAAAAGTTTAAAAAATATGTGTATAATACTGTTGCAGCTATCACAATCTCGATCGATAAATGAAAAAGACTTAGCTATTTAACATTTGACAGTTTAAAGAAATAAGGACTTGATTTGGGTTTTTGCTTTATTTCAGCTACGCATTGTAAAATTGTTTTTAGGTTAATTGTGTGCTTTACAATGCGTACGAAGTTATGGGTAAAAGCTAGTACTGTCACAAATATCATGTCATCCACAATTTTCTCGGATTTCCTACCAGGTGCCACTAGTACGGTTTCGATATTCACTTAAATCAATCGATTAACTAACAATTAACTTTGGGAAATATTAAAACAGTGTATTGTCACTGAGAATGCATAAATGTGAAAAGTTAACATTTTATTGGACAAGAAAGGAATAAAAATCAATTAGAAAATTCGTTCTTCACAAAAATGAAACAGGTCTAATTAAATTGAAGTATACAAGAAAACAAAAGTTGATTTAAGTAGGAGTCTTAACATTTTTTCAGACGAACGTAGAGATTTTAGTCTGCAAAATCTGGAAGACAATACAATAAGGAAATTAATTTAATTGCTTTTCTTTAACCTTAATCCAAGGAAAAAGAAATTATCTTTTTTCCTTGGATATTTTTAAAAGTTTATTCCCACGACAGTATCAAGCGAAAACCACGAAAAAGAAGAACTTGATTTAGTTGGTCCATTCGAAAACAGAACACTTCACCTCGGTCGATTTTTTAAGTTTTTACAAATTACGGCCTGAACAATGATACGAGTTCATATTAGAAGTAAACAAATTATTTTTATTAAAATTAATTTAACTATATCCGTTTTCTTGTACATTTTGCTGGAAAATTCTGTAGTGTAGTGAATATATGTACCAAAAAAAGGTAAAAATAAAAACCCTGTCTTATCAGAACGAGTTGCTGTATTCAAGCAGAATCTTCAATATATTGAAAAAAAATTTAATTAAATATTTTCTAATTTTTTCCCTTGAGGTTACGGTTTAAATTTGTAAAACTGGTTTTTAAGGATATTGCACGGCATTGATGTCCGTTTTAATTAACCTCAATTTGTAAAAAAAATTTCCCAAATTATTTAGAAAAAGTTATGTTTAAATAAATATAGAGTTCCTGGTAATCCGAGATTTTTTTTATTTTAACTACTTTTGAAATTGCTTTGACATTTTTAAAGGTTGGATTTGACTAATGTTCGCATGTACTTTTTAAAGATTACTTTATTGAATAAGGGCAACATAAATTGAACAGTCTTTTAACATTCGTAGTCCTCAAATTTCGAACATTTAATTGGGTTTTCTCGTAACATAAAAAATTGTTATGTAACATTGGTTTAATGTTTTCTCATGAAAATACAAGTATCTGATAGAATGTCGATGCACACACAAATAAATTCATTGGAAAACAATATTTTTTTGAGAAAAATATTGTAATGCAAAATATTAATAATTTTAAATAAAATTGCTATCCCATACAAAATTCTTTTGTAGTATGCATTATTTTTAGTTAAAATATCAATATTATTTCCATCAAATAACTTTCATATCTTATAGAAATTGCAGGCGACTTTTAAATAATGTTGAAAACTAATTTCTTTCCTTAAGATATTGATAATTTTGTTGTTGTTACTAATGGCACTTCCATGGACAAGCCCCCCTCCCGCTGATACAGCAGCAGAATTAAGCCGAAAGGAGCTTCTCTTGTTTTTGAAGTAGCACAACTAGGGCCAAGAGTACGACTTAGCCACACACTCACCACATTTGCTTGCACAACCCCTTTTTACAAGGGGGGGGGCACATCCACACATAGCACACAGAAGAACAACCATGCCCAAACCAGGACTCGAACCCGGAACTCCCAGAACACGAGGAAGACGCGCTACCTCTGTACCAGAAAGCCAGATAAATTTTTAAAGAATGATACATAAAATCTAAGAGTGGCATCTTTGAAGTTAATAAATAAAGTGATTTAAAATATTTATAATATTTTCATATGAACTGGAATAATGGTAGTAAAAATAAACCAATCATCTACAGAAGAATTTATTGTTCCTAATGTTGATTCCTAATGTTATGTTAATAAAAAATTAATCGTATCCTTGATTGATTCATTTTAACTAGAATCTTTCTAAAACGTCATATTATTGACCAATAAGATTTGAAGAAAAAAAAATCAATGAATATCTACAGCGTGCAAAATATTTAATAATTTTACTTTTACATATTATATTACCCTATTTGACTTCAGTTTTTTTATTTTATTCATTTTGTATGAAAATTGAATAATATTAATGAGGATTTGAGTGGGATCCATTCAGCGGGAAAAAAAATGGAAATAATTTTAGAAGTTTCAGATTCAGTCCACCATTTTTGGACTACTAAAAAGGGAAATGTATGCATTATGCTAACAGGAAACTGTACTTGAAGCTTTGTTTGCCTAGTATTATCACTTTCACATCCATACGTACAGGCAGGAACAAAATATTTGGTCAGCGGCCCTTCTAGCGCCACAAAAGCCTTCTTATATTTTACATATTCATGTGTTTTATCCATTTCATACATGTTCGCGGCACTTGACCTTAGCAGTGCACGCGTCTTGACATGCGCGCATTAAAATTTTCATATTGCTGAAATTTCTAAAATTATTTTCGCTCTTCTTCATTATTTTCGAGTTATATTCTATTAGAATACTTGTGTAAAAAAATGATGTCGGAATTTCTTTACCGCCTTCGGGCATGTCGAAAAGGGCATGCCCCCTCTGAGTTTACTTTGCTGCCCGATATTTGCCCGTCTTCGACAGTGCCATCTATTGGCAGATGAAGGAATCTTACTGAAGGTCATAATTATTACAATAGTAAGTTTTTATTACTAAAATATTTTTTGCGAGTTCAGGTGTTAATATACATTGGACGATAGTGAAGCAAATCAAGTATTAATTAAAAACGAAATACGCATGTGAACCAAATACATGTTTTGATCAATAACTGTCTTTGCAGAAACAATTTCATATATTGCATTTAATAGCATATTGTGTTTCTAATATTGCATTTTAATATTGTATTTTCAACTTTAAAGTAGTTTGTCTTGTTTTTGTTTCTTATCCCAGATGGAAAGATGTTGTTATTCCAGATCTTGTTTCTTATCCCAGTGCTGAGCTACACCATCTCCATAAAACCAAAAATTTCGAGGAAGTCCAAAAACAAATTAGGGTCCTTTTAAATCTCTCCAGTAGTAAAGCCCAAGCACTTGAGAATATGACTAGGAGAATCCTGTTCAGTCATGCACCAGTGACACTCGGAAAAGAATTTCCGACCCTGTTGGAAGGTAAGAATTCTAATGTGACCACTTAAGAAGCGAGAGAGGGCCGTCTGCTGCTTCCTAGACATATTTAATCCATGGAACCAACGTGGGTTAACTCCGAAGTACCAAGGGTGCACAAGTGGTATTCTCCAAAGAGCATTATTTTCAATTTTCTTAATAGAAGATATTTCCGAAAAAGTTAAACTTGTGTCGGATATATGCAAAGCAGCAGCAGAGGCAGGCTTAGCCAAATTATCGGCAGTTTCATTCCCATTCAAACCAACCCATTGGAAAAAAATAGAGTGCCTGGTAGAAAGTCGGCTGACAAGATCCAAGATGTTCAGACTTGTCTTGTCCCTAACAGACGTCCATTGAGCGAGGTGCTGTATAGAGGAAAGTAGTTTGATGGTCAAAGCAATAGTGGATTCGATATTCATTGGCAGAGATGCCACATTCCTAAAATTATATTACAATTTTTATTTCATTCGAAATCTTATTTGCTTACTTTTCCACAGCAAGAGTTCTATAAGCAACATAAAGGGAAGTCATAATAATAAAACTAAGAAAGACAGCAGAAAATGTGTCAGCAAATAGAGGAGATAAAGAAGAGGAAGGCCAAGATAGCCTGGTTGGTAAGGCACTGGATTCGCATCCCATGGGCTACTAGTTCGAATATGCCAGCCGAAGACTATTCATGTGTGTGTGCACTGGAGTACATTAAATCTGTCGTAGTGCCAAAGTCCTCCATGTCGAGAGTAATACCACTGGGGGTACTGGATCAGAGGTGATCGTTCTCTATTCCAGATCTAAATTACCATCTGCGGATGAATGAATGAAATCCATGAATAAATCTCCCCGTAAAAGGGTTTTTTGATCAATTATTTATATTAGCTAATTTCTAGGCTTGGATAGCCTAGTTGATAGGGTGGTGGATTTACATCCCTTGGGTTGTGAGTTCATACCCGACAGCCAAAGATTCCCCATGTTTGGTGGATGTTAAATTTGTCGTGGTCAAAGAGTTCTCCATGTGGAGAATAATCCCACAGGAAGTACTGGGTCATAGGTGATCGTTTTCTGTTGCAGATCCAAATTACGATCTGTGGATGTGTGAATGAAATGCATGAATGAAGTCCACCCTATAAAAAGGGTTTGTGACGTGTGTGAGGTAGAAGCCATTCTGCCCTCGGGTGCTCAGGAGTCCATACCTTCAGAAGCTATTGAACCCCTCCTTCCATTGTAAAGAAGAACAGGATTGCAACAACAACAACAACAGAAGAGGGTGCACAACGAATACCACTAAGAAGCATCAAAATTTTCCCGCTGCGCATGGTTAAACAAAAAATACCTCCTCCTCTTGCACTTAGGGAAATTTGAGCTACAATTTTTGCAGCAATTGTTCTTTTCATTTGAAAATGGCTTAAGGCCCTGAACTTTAACCTATGCATATAGAAATAATTGTGTTAAATATATTGTTACGAACAATTCACACAGAAGAATGATGAGAAGATGCAGACTTTATTATTTAGGAAGACGTGTTAGCTGTAAATACGTACGTGTTAGCTGAAGACGTGTTAATTCGCTGTAAGTTTGTAGCAACACAAGCTACAAACTTACAGCGAATTAACTCTATTTAATCCTCTAATTTCGGTTAACAGCAAATCTATAGAATGCACGTCAAAGAGAAAAGACGCTCTCGCAAGCTAAGCCAACTAACTCTGAACTGATCTCATTCCCCTCATTAAGCCGCACCTTTTAAATAGGGTTCCACTAAAGTGGGAGGGGCAACCATGGAAACGGTGCACTCGTTCCAGACAATTGTGGAACATTCTCTATCATTCTCTAAGAACAAATCTTTATTTCTTAGCTTCTACTACACATTTTAGCGTGTAGTAAGAACCGTTACCGACCTCGTTACGTCATCAACACACCTACATCGCCAAATGAGTCAAATATGGCGATCTTCTGTAGTAAATCCTCTTAGAACGGTCTTATCTCGGTGGCTCGTGATTCTATTACATTTAATTTTATACAATTAAACTATTTACAATATTTACACAAAAATTCATAAAAAATATATAGTTAATATATAGTTAAAAAATTCCTAGTTACAATATTTTTTAATTCACAGAAAAATCATAACAATATTAAACTTATTGGCTGATTTAGTACATTGCAAACTATTATAATAGACTCATCTCAATAACTTCATCGAAAGCAGAAGATTTCAGAAGCTTCGAAAGCAGAAGATTGTTTATCGTAATTATTATAGAATATATAAGTAATAATAAAGTTATAAATATTGAATTTAATTTCAAGAAAGGACACGGAAAACAATTATTGTGGCGACAAAAATCGTGACTTCAGATACTTTCACCAGATCTTTCTATAAATATTACAAAAGCCTTCCTTAAGGCTTGCTTTAAGATGACAGTTTCTGTCTCTAAAATCTTCATTTTGTTCTGGAATCTGAAAATCAAAAACTATCAAACGCGGTCTTCACATTCTCGAAATTCCAAACACGTCCAAAACCAAGAAAAGTTGCCTCAATCAGGGACGTGACAAGTGTCTCAACTTTAGGGGTGCATGAGATACTAAAAATGCCAACTTTTAGAGAAGATTAAAAATAATATATATTTTTGATGGTACCTAATATACGTGATAAAGAGAAATGTAATATTATTTTTTGATTAACTTTATTTTCAGCTGAAAGTTAAAAGATTGCATTGCGAGTAATATTTATTTTAGTACCATAAGCAAAAAAACAGCTTAGACAGAAAAAGACTGAAAAATAATCAAAAAATAAAATAATACAAAAATAAAGCAATTATCATAGACAATGATTCATGAAATACGAAAGAAAAAAAGTAGAATCAAGACAGACTTTCTTTTTACAAATATTAGTAGATTACAATGGCAATTTTATTGTCGTTACTTATGGAACTTTACAAGTCTGCTGACAAAACTATCAGCGACTTAAGCCGAGAGAGCGTCCCTTGCTTTACAGTAGCGCCAACTAGGGCCACGAATGCCGGCGTCTTAGCATAGGGGTAGCGCCTCTTCCCGGAGAGCTAAGCGTCCAGAATTATAGTCCCGGTTCGGCATGGTTGTTCTTCTGTGTTCTATCTGTAAGGTGTACGAATGTGCCCCTCACTCCCAGTAAAAAGGGGCTGTGCAAGCGGCTGTGGTGAGTGTGTAGCTAAGTCGTACTCTTGGCCCTAGTTGGCGCTACTTCAAAACAAGAGACGCTCCTTTCGGCTTAAACTCGCTGATGCCTCGGTGAAGCTTGTCCATGACAAGTGCCACTAATAACAACAACAACAGGGCCACGAGTACGACTTAGCTATTTCGTGCGTCGCATTCGCTTGCACAACCCCTTTATACAGGGAGGGGTACCTTCACCCACCTCACAGACAGAACGAAGAAGCCGAAGCCAGGACTCGAATCCGGGGCTCCTAGGTCAACGGGAAGACGCGCTACCCCTATGCCAGGTCGCCGGAAGAATCATTATAAAACCTATCTAGGACTCTTCCTTTACACTACAGGGTTCAAGTTGAGAAATATTCATTAAAGCACCATGGATATCAAATCTATAAACTGAGTCTTTTACAGAAAAAAAAAGCAACAATGATTAATCGAGCATTTCCTCTGTTTGTTTGCATATGGTTCAACGCAACTATGAATGTGCTAAATTATCTTTCTCAAAATGCTGAAAATAGAATTCATTACAGAATTAGACGAAATATTTTCGAAAGCAGAGAATAAAACATTTCGCACTTCAAATGCTAATTTTGAAATATTTTAAATAATTGATGCATCTTTCATTGAACTATTAGAAGCTTCCGCAAATCAGCTTATCGCTGACTCAATTCTTCTTTAAAATTTCCAATTGAGCGGTTACACTGTGTCCGTAGCTTCTGTGAAATCTGTGCAATCTGGATTAATTCTAAAATTATGAAACTTCAGTTTAACAACTGAAATATCGATCTCTATTCCAATATTGGTGCATCAAATCTATGTCATACTATCCTAAAAAATTTTATGATCTGGAATCAAGAAAAAAGATGTTAATTTATGAATTTACGCATGATATATATAAAAAATAGCATTACTGAATTTTTTAAATAATTGTACATTTCCGAGTAAGATTTCTTTTTCGAATTTTCGTACAATTATTTCTATACAATCGTTTGTCTTTAGCTTTATTTTAATTTGTTGATCAGTCACGTTATCTACATCATCTTTTGCATGTCATCTCCATATAATTTTTTACGCAACAATATCATCTATCTACTCGTCGGTACAAATATAACTTATATTTTGAATCACTGAGTAAAAAAAGTCGATTTTACTGAATGCAAGTATTTCGTTTGGAAAGTAGTATCCCATTTTCTTCGACAACTAAGCATAATTTAGCCAATTTCGCAGCATTAATGCATTCTTTCGATCGAAAAATAAAATATTTTGATTAAATGCCAGTTAAAATTCTCCAGAAATTTTATTTATGAAAAATAAAATATCTCATTCCTTGTTTTAAAACTGCAGTCATATTTAAACAAATATCGATATGCATAAATATTAAAATCGATTAATGTTCAAAAATTTGGCGGTTGAATTGACAAAGGTAAGTCATAGCTAGACTCTCCGACCCGCCACGAAGGCGCATGGGTTTAAACCATAAAACTGAATGACTGGACCGCAGCAGCCGATACACTGGCGGGAATTGTAGTTGAGTCCTAATAGCCATCACCGGCCCCGGTACAACCCTCCCTGTCGGAAGTACGTCCAGTCATCGATGTAAGGAGTCTACCCTCCCCACCCCTGTTACTGTATCCTCCAAGGGTAGCAAGATTCAACCACCATACCGGAAGCATCTTATACTCATTTTGAGGTGCCACCATGGGGGATTGCTGACAAAGGTAATTCCCCTCATTCCCCTACATAAACTCCCTCATAATTCTCCATAAACTTCCTCATCTCCCTTCATGAATCCCCTCATCCACATCCTCAAAGATAAATCCCCTCATCGCCATGCTCCCGAAATGTTTTAATTCATCGACTTCGCAGAGTATCAATAACATCCGAAATTCAACAAATAAATATAGAAGGGATGTTTCCTCCTTTCAACCCACCCCCAAGTCCTGATGAATTACAAAAATAATAAGCGTAGAGAACATAAAGACTTTATTACCAAAAGATATATACAAATATGGTCATTTGACGACATAATCGCCGAAAAGATTCAGACTATTGGCATATTGATGTTCTAGGTTTCCGATTCCCTCTTCCATTAACATTGCCTCAAGTAATGTGGGATAGATCTTAACGTTGGTTCGAAACTCTTAATTAGTCTGAAAGCTTGGATGAGCTGCTTGTATAGGATTCCAGCATCCTCTCGATCGAACTATACTCGGCTTGATCAACTCGTTGAATAAGATGACAATCTCGAGCCTTTTTCTACTTTTCAAGGAGAATGTGATTTAAAGCCGAGTGATTTTTATCTTTTCCCAAAATCGAAGAGCTGTCTAGGGTACCAAAATAATAATCCCCGTCTATTGAGGACATTCAAAAGAATGTTACATGTGACATCGTGGGTGGAAAAGATTATTGAAGAGGAGATAAAATATATAATCCACCGCTATGACATAAATCTGAATCATCACGAGAATTACATCAAAAATTAGCCATGATTATATAAAATAAATCAAAATTATGTGCTAATAAAATCCTGTTAATCTTGCTTTGTTTATTGCCCATCGGACTTTAACCACTTGACATACGAATTTATTTAACTTTCTAATTAGATAACTCATCCTATTTTGGTAATTTATAGTTAATTTGATTTTTTTAAATAATATATGGAGCATTTGGGATACCAAATCGTTTCGTATTGATTTTTTTTTGTATTTAAATACTTAATTCTGTGACTTAATTGCAGACTTGAAAATAAAAATTCAGTAATTCGATGCGCGTGTCAGACACGTCATTGTATGCGAAGGGGTTAAAGGGTTGTTGGCAGATAATAACGTAAAGATATGACAAATACAAATTTCATTGAATATCAGAAATAATAGTTTAAAATTATTTAAAATATTGAGAAGAGTAGCCAGGTGATTTATCTCGCTTCTCTAAATCCAAGAACTTGCTAGGATGCCAAAATAATAATTCCAGACTGTTTCGAAAATTCAAAAAAAAAAAAAAAAAAAGGTTCAAACAGACGTTTTTTTTACCACTAGCGAAAACGATTTCTAATAAAGAGACAGAAAAAGAAAACCGTAATTCTCCGAAATAATATAAATCTGAATCATCACGAAGATTATATCGAAAATTAGACATGGTCGTACAAAATAAATCAAAATTACATAATAATAAAATACTTTTGTTCTTTGATTTTTTAATGGCCCAACAGAGCTTAAAAATAAATAGCTCGCGTTTATTGACAGATTATAACGTAAATATGTAATAAACACAAGTTCCACTGAATAGAAGTTATAAACAAGAAGTTATATTATAGTTTTAAATTATTTAAAATATTGAGAAGAATAGTAAAAATAAAAAGAATTATGATTTGTTATCCATAACATTAATAAAATTCACAAAAGAAAATGTTGTACGGAGCTCGAAATCCTGGATTATGGCAACTTATCAAAGTAGTAGTTTCAATGTAACAAAAGCAAGTTTCATTGAATATCAGAAATAATAGCTTTAAATTATTAAAATATTGAGAAGAATAGTAAAATAAAGAACATTAAAAAAAAAACGTAAAAGAAATGCTATACGAGGCTCGAAATCTTGGTATTAGTTGTAATCAAAGTATTAGTTGTAAGAAATATTTTTAGTAAAGAAAGTAAGAAATATTTTTTTTCAAAGTATTAGTTTCAGTGTAACAAATACAAGTTTCATTGGATATCAGAAATTCCAATTTTTAATTATTTAAAATATTGAGAAGAGTAGTAAAATAAAAAAGAAATATGATTTGTATTCCATAATTCTTTAAAAAAATGGCAAAAGAAACTGCTATTCGAAATTCGAAAAATTGGATTATGGTAATTTATGAATTAGTTTCATTGATAACAAATATTAGTTTCAATACAACAAATACAAGTTTCATTGAATATCAGAAATTATAGTTTTAAATTGTTTAAAACATTGTGAAGATTAGTAAAATAAAGAGAATTCTAACTTGGTACCCATAACATTGAAAATCAAACAAAAGAAACTGCAGTAGGAAGCTTGAAATCGTGGACGATGGTATTGTATCAAAGTATTCGTTTCCTTTATATTTTGTGTTCCTCATTTTCTTTAACGGTTTTCTGAATTATGAGATTCTCCCAAATACCTCGTGTAGCTACTAGAGACTTTAAAATAACTAATAAAACCTCTGTATTTTCAATATTCCATCATCCCAATATATTGATAGAGAATATTTTTTCAGGTTTTATCAAATTGTAATATGTTTAAGAGAATCGTATCAAGAATAAATGTAGTGTCAGTAGTAAATATTTGTTTTTAAAATAGATTTTTAAGATAAATACTTCCAAGTCTCCTTAGAGTTTCGATTGCGAGTTATTAATGAGAATCAAACTACGAAACATTCAAAACTCTTATATTCTGGCTTCCAAGACTGGCGCCTAAGGGCGTTTATGCCCTTCTTGATCTCTAGGGCTCTTACGTCACTGCTTCAATCAGCTGGTCGAAAACACTGCGCAGAAACGGAGGAGCAGTTTTCGACAACTTAATCATGTGACCGCTTTTAATGTTGTTGATATGCAAATGCAGTTGAAATATCGATTAAAACTGGATAAAAAATGTAATAATATATTTTGCTTTGCATCTAGCTTGGAACAAATGGATGGAAGATGAGTCAGCTTCTAACATCCGGTTTCTAATATTATTCGATTGCTAAAAGGCAGCTGGTTTTTGCTTACGTTTCTTTAAAATATCTTGATATTTTTAATTCAAAATTTGTCGCAAAATGACTTTAG
The DNA here is from genome assembly GCA_026289955.1 of Argiope argentata. Lineage (NCBI taxonomy): Eukaryota > Metazoa > Arthropoda > Arachnida > Araneae > Araneidae > Argiope > Argiope argentata. Next base: position 1,242,915 of record JAOUZG010040121.1, read on the forward strand.
TGATAAAGGTTTATTATAAATAAACTATAAACATTAAAATTAAATCAACAATATTAGATTGCAAAAATGAGTTTCAAATGCAGATGAAATGTCGAAGTTATTAAAACTGAATTTAAAAAATATAATAATTTATTATTCTTTGAGTAACAATTTGAAATAGTGTCGGAAGGTGATTTTATTTTTTAGTCATATGATTTTATGTTTTTAATATCGTTCGATCAATAAAAGGCAGATGTTTTTCTCTATTTTTTCTCAAATATTACAATATTTTAAATAGAAAAATCGCTGCTGATGAACTTAGTGACAAAGGATAAATTCCAAGCAAACAAATTAAATCAATAATAGACATGTGAGTTTCACATTTTTGTACAACAATATTTATTATTAAACTGTTAAAAAAATAACTAAAGGAAACAAATCCATGTTGTTGATCTACTTCAAACGATTTATTTTAATAGCAGACGACAATAATTTAATAGAGCAACATATGTTTTGTGTAAAAATAATAGCACGAAAATGTTTTTAAAAAGGCGCCGTAGAGATCTAAACTTGCAAAAGAGGCTGGATTTTTTTTTTTTTTTTGCAAAATCTTTTTTTAACATGCAGGTCAAATTTATATTAAATCTTCGGAAATTGTTTATTATTTGTCCGTGAAATCGCTTGATGCGCGTGTGCTGGATAATTTTAATAAGTGGTTTGTCTAGAAAAATGAGATGACCGTCAATACGATAATAGCGAAGAAAGAGAACTATGGTAACCTCCCGTCCTTTTGTATGTAGTATTGAATAAGTTTTGCAATTGTACTTGCTAAGAATTTCTACAATTACGCTCTTTTGTCTGGCGCAGCATATTCAATACCATGGTTCTTGCGTCATAAAAATCTAAATAATCCAATCTAAACGAACACACGATGATTTCATCTGATTCGTTTCATGTTTGTGAAGATGCAATTTTGTAATCTATTTTTCATTCACTCTCTAATGCTTTGGAGTTTGGAAATATTGTATTCTTGATATGTTTGCCACGGCAAGGCATTATTTTTATATTTTCAGAGCTTAATTTTGTAGATAACTGATTTGTTTAATTACATTTAATAACATTGATTCTATACGCTTGATACCACGAATTTAAGAATTTTTTTCACGGTTTCATTTTGTTTATAATAGTAAATTATAAATAAAATATTTAAAAAATATAATATAAATTATATGACAAAAAATATTCTGCCTTTTCATACAATAATAAAAATGAGTTTAACAAAGTTGGAAAATAAATTAAATTTATTTACTTTCCATACATTTTTTATGATAATTTTTTCTTTTAAATGAAAATTGAGTATTATGATTTTTTTTGAAGATATTATTATTTTGTCCCAAGTCGAAATGTTATTTCCCAAGAGAATATCAAGAAAAATACACAAAATGTTGAATTCTAATTCTCGAAGCAAATTTTAGTTTGGTACTTTTCCGTTAGCCGGGCGCCAGTGAAAAATCGCCAAATAATGTAGAATTCTGTCAAATTTCTTTGGCGATTTTTCGCTGGCGCCCGGAATGGAATGAAATTTTATTTGAAAATATTGGGTGAAAAACGATGTAATAAGTATCTAATCACTTCTCATATTCAAGTCTATACTGATAAAAAGACAACAATTACTTCCTTATTGGACAACAATTACTTTCTTATTGGAATGTTATGTATATAGTATAAATTATAATTGGCATTTAAAATGTATCATTAGCATGAAAAATCCCAAAGATAAGTAAAGACGGAGAAAAGAAAAGTGAAAACGATAAATGCGGACAGAAAAGCAAAAATTTAAATTTTATTTCCTAAATTTTTCATCTGTAAGAAAAAAGTCATCTTTTATGAAGAATGGAACGTAAAGCATTCGTCATATTTTTTCAGATTCTCTATTTCAAATACCAAGAAAAATCTATAAACATCAGATTTTTTCTTTTTGAATTATTAAAATGAATCTCTTTCTCGTTAAAAGCAAAAATATATGTACTTATGTTCAGATGTACATTAAGTAAAGATAAAAAAAACTAGTTTAAAATATTTTCCGAAGACGGAAGAATGAATCATTTTGACCTGTGTTTCTTTCAAGATTTTTTACATTTTAGAATTAGATTTGTAATTGCAGAAAGAAGGAATAAGCAAACATGGAATGGGAATATATTCGGAAAAAAAACATAGACACACACACACAAAAATGGCAATTATTTTCGAATGTGCCATTTTTTATTTATCTCAAAGCATACGATTCCAAGAGCTAGTTATTTATAACTTTCGGTATCATTTCTACAATATTCGGTAGGAAAAGAAACTGCATTTTTGTGCATTATTTATGCAATAAATTTCGAAAATAGTCAAAATTTCCATATTTTTTAATTGTTCAATTAAGATATATGAAAATTCTGACTATTTTCGAAATTTTATGCATTTTAATATTTATGTATTCATTTGAGAAGTATACAAAAAGAATTTAAAATCTGTACCCGAGGATCAAACGAATCCCTGCAATTCAGACTTCCATGAGTCCAATAAAAACAGTTGTGAAATCACGCCAATCTGTAAGGACGATGATTTAAAAACGCTGACTGATGAAACTTGGTGCGTGTTTTTTTTATATCAAATTTATAAATTCCTCTCAAATTTTGAACAAAATCCATTAATAGAAAACTTGTTTGTCTAACTGCATGAGTTTTTCTGAGCCAAGAAATCGAAAATTACGAAATGTAAAGATTTAGTTAGATAAAATTTGGTGCACAGATTTTGCTTCTAAAATATACCTTAACCGGCTACTACGACAGACCCGAAGACATGTGGAAAATCTGAATGATCGTACAGCCGCGACTGCTACACTTGCAGGAGCTATGGTTGAATCTTAAGGACCATCATCAGCCACGGTACAACCCTTAGCATGGGAGGTACATTCCACCATCGATAGAAAGTAGTCGACCCCCACCTATTAGTGTACCCTCCAGGGAGGCGAGATTCAAACACCATGCCGGCATCATCATCAATTGCGAAATGCCCCCCTGTGGGGTGTGGAATTGGAAAATTTGTTCTGTGAGTTGGAAAGTCATGCCAGACTTTCCGACTTGCCTGAATGACCAGAAAACCACAATAGTAACAATGGTTGATTATTAGTGGTAACCACCGGCCACGGTTCAACTCTTCCCGTAGGAAGTACGCTCCGTCATTGATGGGAGGAGTCTACCCACACCTATTAGGGTACCCACCTGGGTAGCGAGCACCAATCACCATGCAAAAAGCTCCTCATCTTCATTTCTGAGGGGGGGCCTGGTGGGAGTCGCTTCTAAAGTATATTTTCACGTCATTTTATAAGCCAAATCTGTCATGCAGTTGATTTTCTGGCGCATGTGAACGTAATAAATAAAACAGCAAAAATTTCAGTACAGTAAATGAAATTTCGCATGTGATCATGCTGCTCAGATTGTAATTTTGAATCAAATTTTGGTTTTATTTGTTAAAAAAAAGGTGTTCAAAAGTATATTCGGTTTTCTATTCATTTCTAAGAAGCACTAAACACTCATCTATGGAATTTATATATGGCATGTAAATGAAGCGGAAGGTTGAAATGGTTTTACTAGAGAATATGTCACCAAATTTCTAGTAATCTACTCCCAATAGTTTTTGTCGTCATAGCTATTAAAAAGCGATTAATGTTTATTTTATTCAAGATTCACCTTTTAATCGCACATATTATTATTTTTTCAGAAAATACCAGCAATGTCAATGGCTCTTAAATTTGCATGCCCTTAAATCTCTTTATATTTTTATAAAGGTAGCAGCACCAAATCCGTCTTTACTTAAAAATGCAAAATCAACAGTCAACATTCCAATAATTAAATAAATAAAACTCTCATTTCTTTTTTTTTGTTCATGAAGGGTCTTCAGTTTGAAAGTTATTGATACAATTCATCATCGTCACTCAAAGTAAAAGAATGGCACAATAAACCATCGATCTTTTAAGCTTGAAATACATATATTACCCAAAAACTGTTTTGAGATTGTTGCTTCGAACTTTAAGAGAGGTCGAGGCGAAGAATTCTAAAGCAGCAGGAGAAATGGCACGTGTTCCTATCTGATGCCATTTCGACCGATTTTGACACGCATTTTTTTTTATTTTCTGGTATGTTAAAAGAAAATGTTGTTATTTTTAAAAAATTTGAACTCGAGATTTTTCCGAATAATCACGTGTGAAACTTCCGTAAGTCTGAATTTTTTTTGTTAGAATTATTGTTTGTTTGAGAATACAATAACTCAAAAACACTTTCAGCAAGACGAATAAAATTTGGCATACGGCCTCTGCAACAAATTTGTAATTAATTTGTTCATTAAAATTTTTCAAAATTTTTTTCAATTTTGTCCAAATTTGTCTATAAAATTTTAAATGAGATCCGTTCCGAAGAAGTCTATCTCTCCACTTGTCCTAATATCGTAGATGTTTGTTTACACGATAAATACAATAGAAAGAGAGCTAGATGGATGCAATTTGGCGCACAAATTAGGCATCTAAAACGTAGATTGTATTAAAATTTGGTTCCAATCCGCCAACGGTTTGGCCATCTCTGTACTTTCTGTACTTTGTACATCTGTACATCAGTACTTTCGCATTCATGTAAGCAAGACAATTGGAAAACTTGACTTAAGTGAATATAATTTATATGGATTTTGTGCCTAATTTTTTATTTTAGCGTCAATTATTTTTAATTGGAAAAAATAAAAAGTCATCCAAAATGCATAATCTGTTTTCTGTTGCTGTTTCTTATGGCACTTACATGGACAAGCTCGCTGAGGAAGTCAGCGATTTAACCCTTTGCAGTCCGAAAAATAATTAGATGCAAAATTATTCACCTAATACAAAGTTTGTTTATTGCTATGGAAAATAAATATATATAATTCTTTTAAGTCGAATTTTTTTTGAAAAATGAATCTACATCTTTTAACCATTATGTAGGGGTTTTTAACAATTAAATTTGAAAAATAAATAAATAAAACGTCAAAATGATGTTTAGTCTTGAATTTCGAGTCACACTCGACATCGGACCGCAAAGGGTTAAGCCTAATCCACGTCTCTTGTTTTTTGAAGTAGCGCCAACTAGGGTCAAGAGTATGACTTTTTCTACTTACTCATCACATTTGATTGCATATCCCCTTTTTACAGGGGAAACATTCACACACCTCACTGATAGAACACAGAAGAACGACCATACCAGAACCGGGACTCCCAGATCACGTGGAAGAAGCCCTACCCCTATGCCAGGACGCCAGCAATCAGTTTTCTTTCTTGTTCTATGAAGTTAAAAATTTGTATATGCGGGACTCTGATAGTAAAAATCTGAGTATTTGTAAAAATCTGAGTATCACATTTTTGTCTGAAATCAATTTTTATGCGGACTTAGAGAATTACCTTCGTTTCGGAGTATAAGAGAAAGTTTTGGGGAGATCACACCAACTGCTTACTCAATTTTATTTTGCTTGTGTTCGTATATTAGTTATCGATTTTTAAATTTGATTCAAAATCAGTGACGCTATTTATTAGTGAACGAAAGACAGATAGATTAGAAATATCTAGAATAAAATAATAAAGATTAGGGAGCTTTGCCTCTCAATCGCTTTCACTCGTCAACCCTGATAATGTCCAAAAATTATGTGTATCCTCAGGTTAGTGGAATTTCCTGAGGGATTGATTCACCCCCCCCTAGACAACAAAAGCAAATACAAAAAAAAGTGTCATAAACAACCACAACAACAAAACACACACACCTTAGTTCCAAACTTCGTCAAATATATCATAATTTTAACTTTTTCAGCAGAAATGAAGAATTAAAACATAAAATTTAAAAAAAAACTGCCTTTCCTTTTTCTTTGCCTTTTTTTCTTCATCTGACATAGCTGGATACACCAATACTATTTTTAAAAAAAACAATGCAGGGTTAACATACCTGTATTTCTTAGGTATTCAGACGATTGCTAGCCGAGACACGATAAATTTCCGTTTATTCGAAAAAGGTAAACAAACCGTGAAGCAACTCATTAGTGTTGCCACAAACGTTGTTTCTAAAAGTAGAATGAACAAATAATATTGTTTTGATCTCATTTGTTGTTAATTAGGCGTTAATCAGAGTTTTAATTTTCCTTCTTTGCCACCATATCATTATCAAATGTAATATACACACTTACTACCACGAAATAAAAATTTTCATTAAATATTTCTATTCATTGGGGTAAAACAAACCTCAAATGTTATCGGTCAACTGACCCTCTATCTAAAGCGAATAAACCGCAATATTTATATAAAAACAAATTTTATATCTTTTATCAGTGCACTAAAATGTAAACCATAATTTTTAAATCAAAAATTTAGGATATCATAAAAAAATTCGTAAAAGCGCGAGATGTTATTTTTGTGATAATCCAGCAGCATGGTATCTTTGAAACTATTGTGCATATTATTTACTTGTGTGATATTAATAGCATGTCTTTGGTGAACTAAGGAGCAAATTAAAGCGCGATCTCTGTCTATTTTCTGCGATTAATTGCTGGCATGCGATTATTACAAAAAATACTATAAAACCAAATGTGCCTTTCCCTCCCAGGTAAGTAAAACCAAAATTTGACATTGCACTACATTAGAAGTCACATAATCAAATACTAAATTTCTTAAATTTCTGGCACAGAGGTAGCGCGTCTTCCTCGAGTTCTGGGAGTCACGGGTTCGAGTCCCGGTCGGGCATGGTTGTTCTTCTGAGTGCTATCTGTGAGATGTGTGACTGTTGCCCCCTGTAAAAAGGGGCTGCGCAAGAAAATGTGGTGAGTGTGTAGCTAAGTCGTTCACTTGGCCCTAGTTGGCACTACTTCAAAAACAAGAGACGCTCCTTTCGACTGAAATCTCCTGCTGTGTCAGCGGGGGACTTGTCCAGGCAAGTGCCATAAGTAACAACAACATAAATTTAAGTCTCTGCATTTTTTAGTTATAGCGTTGCGTTTTTGCAAAATTAATGACCGGCGGAGGATCAATCCGTCGACAATTTGGTTCTATATTTGAGACAGATCTACAGTTTAGATGACTAATGTGTGCTCTAAATTTTATCCATGTACCTCTCTTCGTTTTGTAATTCCTCTAAGTTATATTCTGAGAACAAGACAGACAGTTTTCCTCTAAATGCCTTTCATTTAAAATTTTGACAGAAATCTAAAAATTTAGAATAGAGGATATATGCTAAATTTCATTTGTCTATTTGAATGTTTTTGAGTAATATTCACAGAGTAATTTCGAAAATATATTTTTCAGTCTCAGGAACATCTAAACATGACGATTTCTAATTTTTGAGCTTGAATTTGAGCATTCTTAATCATAGCATATTTCATATACGAATAAATAAAAAAGCGAACCAACAAGGCGGTGACTTAAGTTTTATATATTCAGAGATGGCCGTTCAGAGGGTACGTTTTTATGACAAACCTGATTAGATATCTTTTAATGTGTTGATTGAAGTAAAATTTGCTGAACGATTTTATATTCAGAATTCCATATGAACTGTTTATAACTTTTTTTTAGCAACTTTAAGTAGAAAATAAATTTTTTATATAATATTTATCGAATTTAATTTTGTCCTTTCTGCTGTTTTGCAAAATATTTCGATGTCCGTGGTAGGTTGATGTCTTACTCTTAGCTTTACGACTGCAACAAAATACGAAGGATCTGCCATCTACGCAAGATAAAAAACACTAAATTTTCAAGCAACCTTAAATAGAAAGCAATTTTTTTTATATTTACCGAATTTAATTTTGCCCTTTCTGCTGTTTTGCAACATAACTCAATGGCCTAGGTAGGTCGGTGTTTTACTCTCAGCTTCACGATTGCAACGAAATACGAAATCTCGAAGGATCTGCCTTCTATGCAAGATAATGAACGCTACATCCGTTCATGTCAAACTTATTTCACTGGTGTGGTGTATCAGTTTTGAGGATAAGTGAAATATCACTGCATTCCTTAATGCCCATTAAAAAGTGCGATCTATGTACCGAAATAATTATGTTTAATGTTTAGTTTTAAAGTGGGCGTTGTTGTTGTTCTCGTGATACGCTTTACAACTGAAGTAGGGGTACAACAACTTCACAGGGTAAGTCATAGAACAGACTCTCCGACCCTCCACGAAGGCACACGGAAGGCACAGGCAATATAAATGAATGAATAATAAGCACTGAATGACCGGACCGGCTCAACAGCAATGAGCGGAAACTGTGGTTGAGTACTAATGGCCATCACCGGCCACTGTACAACCCTCCCCGAACCTCTCCCATCATCAATGGGAGAAGCCTAACCCCCACCCATTAGTGTACCCACCGGGTTGGCAAGGTCCAATCACCATACCGAAAGCATCTCATCCCCAATTACGAGGTGCGCCCAGGGCGGAGCTTCTGAGGGTATGGACCCCTGAGCAACCGAGGGCAGAAGTCTGACTTCTAGCTCACACACGTCACAAACCCTTTTTATGGGGCGGACTTTATTCATGCATTTCATTCATTCATCCACAGATCGTAATTTAGATCTGGAACAGAGAGCGATCACCTCTCACCCAGTACCCCCAGTGGTATTACTCTCAACGTGGAGGACTTTGTGACCACGACAGATTTAACCAGCGCCAGCCACCACACACACTGAGGCAGCCATGAATGAAGCTGGTGGGTTATAAAAACGGGTTTTAATATAACCAAACTTTTATTAATACTATTTTAAAAAATTCACAAAAGGCGGCAATAAGTTTAGCACGATTATGCTTAGAATTAATTTAATTTTACTATAGGGTCGTTGACTAAAACACGAAATACCACGTCAATCTGAGATTTTCATACGTTGATGTAAAATAGTTAATGAAAAAGTCGTACTTTATTCATGGTAATCTTATTTTTATTTTCTTTTTTAATGTTACATCCACCTTTTGAAGATTAAAATGGCTACGTGTGATACAAAGGGGGCCGGTAAAACTCCTCGAGTTCTCTATTCCATTGAAAGATCGATGATTAAAAAGAAAAAATGCCACTCACATTTTAATATCTTTGCGTCTTTATCTCCTAGGTGCTTTTTCCACACATAAGTCTGAAAAATGACCGATAGCAATTGTCCAGATAAAATAATGAAAAAAGTTTCTAATATGTATTTACAAGAGTTATTAATGTTTCAAGAGTGATTTACTTTTCTACTCTTTGCAATGGCTCAGGCAATATAAATGAATGAATAATAAAATATGTCATTTTTATTCAAACTAACATAGCCAATAAGCTAAAAGCGTTGCTGTTGGAAACATTAAAGTTGAACTTTATTTAAATTTGTTTATCACTATAGGTTTATCATTATATTGCCATTATGAATTCTTAATGAATCAAAATTCATCAAAATAGGATATATTTTGCTGCAAAGACGATAAAAAAAGCCTTAACAAAAAAAATTCTGAAAAAACATCGTAGTAATTGATATATTACTGAAGTCAGCCAACGAATCTCAAAATAGAGGGGATGTTAATACCTTTTTATAGCGAAGATTTGATTGAAATATACATTTACTTGATTTGACATATTAATATCCCGTTTTGATACAACATGAAAGCTATTAATAATGAACTCAGCAATTATGAACCGCAATCAAAAGAAGTACCTGGCCGATCCTAGTCAAGGAAAATGTAGTAGCACCTTGAACGTGCCGAAGAGGCTATTTTCTTCTCTGGAATCGAGACTTGAATCCGCAACTTTCTGGTCACGAAACTAAGATTCTGGTACCAGAACATTCCCGCTAATTACTCCCAGGAAGTCAATCCGTGACTAGATAATCTGTGTATCGTGTTTGAAGAGTATATATGTAGTGCATCAGAAGACTGATTTTTAAAATCGTGGAAGGGCAAAAATACTATCATTTAGCTTGAAAATGTGAAATTGCAATAAAGAAGTAAAAATAATTTCTCACATTCGCCCTATTTTTAAATTTCTATTTAATTTATCATGCATAAAAGCTGTTAATGTTGTTTTTATAAATATTTTTAATAATGATAAGTTGAAAAAATCTCCTCTTTCAAAGCTTTCTGATATTACGATTGATCGGATTATTTTCAATGCATTTCCTTCTAATAATTTATTTTCATTTTATGAAAGATTAAGTTGTTGGCATATATTAATTGCGTCGTGTATATATAAGGCGTATAAAATCTATGTTTTGCTTATATATTCCATGTTTTGTGTATATATAAAGCGTATAAAATCTATGTTTTGCTTATATATTCCAGGCTTTGTGTATATATAAGGCGTATAAAATCTGTTTGGCGTATATATTACTATATTGGCGTATATATATATATATAAGGTGTATACATACATATATACATACACCTGTACATACATATATAAGGTGTATACATACATATGTTGTATAACATGTATGCATACATAAGGTGTAAGGTGTACTTACACCTTATGTGGTATACATAAGGTATAAGGTGTATTAGGTGTTAGATATACATAAGGTGTAAGGTGTATAAGGTGTTATATATACATAAGGTGTATAAAATCTATGTTTGGCTTATACATTGAACCATGTATCGAAGAATATATTTTTGAAAAAAAAATCCAGACTTGACAAATTTAAATCTTTTTCACGTTTAAAGAAAAATTAGGTTTAGTCAAAATAGTAACCGGCCATTGTAATCGAAGTTAGTCATAACGAACAATGAGAAAAGTTGGGAGATCGCTCCGAGATTGTCTTTAGTATACCGAGTCACTGGATAAAAGAATATTGGAAAGCAAGAGATAGCACACAGTAATTGGCAACTTGAGCATTAATAGACAGAAAGTGGTCGATACTCTAGAATTTCGAACTTCTGAATATGTTCACCATTGTGGAGATAATCAACCTGGAGTTCAAAAGGTAAATTTTCAAGATAATCAAGAAGTGGTAAGATAAATTTGCAATATCACTTTCAGAATAAAATTTATGCCATTAAGCACTATTATGTTTGCTATCAAAGTTATAAAGCACAACCAAAACCCTATTTCGTATTCATTTTTGGTAGATTTCGATTGTTTTGCCCTTTTCAATATGATGCAAAGGAAAAAGTTCTGTGAAGAAACTTTCATTGTATGACTGTATAAGAATTGTTCTTTTTTATTTGTTTGTTAAGTTTTTTGTAGAATACCACTTTTCAGGCAACATTCAGTTAATTACATTTTTTTATTATTTTAAAAATAAAAATATTTGATTATGTTTATCGGTTAATTTAGAAATATACAAAGTAATGACGTAACAACGTTCGAAATGTAAACGAATCAATTCAAAACAACAAAATTCTTTATTTCAGAGTTTAAATACAACCACTACACTTCCAATTTGGCACTTTTAGAACTGCACCTGCTCGTGTTAAAAATAGGCAGATGCAAAATTGCATCTGCATGCTGTTCAGAGACTGAAAAGATATTAATAGGTTGTCAAACAGTGTTAAGAGAGAATTACAGTTTTACACGATGATCATGAACTGTAATTTTAAAACAAATGCCTGAATAAATTCGTCAGATTTCATCTTTGTTGCCAGTTTCTTTGCGAAAACAGAAAAATAAAAAGGTGTGAGAAGTCATTTAGATTCAAAACTACTTTCGAAAAAGTTCTGCAACGATCGGAAACCTTCTATAAATTTTAAAATAATTTTGTACTGTCGTATTTAAATGAATAAGGTTCATTTAAATTCCCTGCTTGAAATGCTAAAAGTTATGATATCGATTGAAACAGATTTCCGAATTGGGATCGAAATAATTAACGAATGAAGCTAAGTAGATTTAACCAAAAACAGCCAGACACTTCGAGGCCTCTGGGACTTCAGTTTTGATGCAGAGTCTCGAATTGTTCCGCATTTTAGTAATTAGTTAATAGGTTGTATAAAAACTGATGGCTAGACATGATTTTTAAAAACTGAGATAAAAATTGCTAATTTTAAGTTCTTGACTTGTTCTATACTTATAATGTGGACAGATTTTGTTCTTTTATTGAATAAGTTTGGGATTTGAATAAATTTTCCAGCTCTTTATTGACAATCAGATCATATTTTCAAAAAATAAGTATGTAATTTTTTGAAAATGATTTTTTTGAGAATTCTAATTTTCAACTTTACTACATAGAATTTATGGTCAGACAATATGAAATAAACAATTTCAGAGAAAAAAAAGCCCTGCAAAAAACTAACAAAATAGATTATTTAAGCTTTCTAAAGCTAAGCTAAATATGTAATTATTTCATTGTTTCTGGATTTTGTTTTCCTTAATTTATTTATTTATCTACGTGCTTCTTGAAATTAACTAATATGGCCTATTCCTAAACCTGTCCTGCGTGCCCTTTTACACACCTGGGATCCAAAAAGTCCCAATTACACTCCCGGGATCCAAAGAGTTCCAATTGCACACCAGGGATCCAAGTTCAAAAAGTCTAATCACTTTCAAAGAAAATTAGCCAATTATACTAAGCGCATGCTGATTTGAAATAAATTTAGTATTTGTTGGCTTTAATTTTCAGTGCTTCGAACCAAACTGGGAAGGAAATCTAGGTCAAGTATCTCAATATGCCAGGATTAGCTTTGTGCGATATCAACAAACGATCAATAGTTAAACCATCTATAATAGTGGCTTTCTCTCTTAATAAGATTGTAACTAACCTGCACTTGCCATTTCACATTTTGAGACGTATGAATTCTTACCAAAGGAATTTTATAATTACATGAGAGTAATTGGCTACTGCGTTGACCATACTCTTGACATTGATTGATGATGAATCGGACAGCGCATGATGATAAAACCGCAAATGATGAAAAATGTTGGAATGTCAAATAGTTTTCTTAACATCAGGAGTTTTTACAGTGAATCTTTTGCACAATACAAATATGAATAACTAATATTGTCAAAATTGTGCTTTACAGATGAATTGACGATGAATCAAAAAGACCTCGGGTGGCATAGAGGTAGCGCGTCTTCTCCGAGAGCTGGGAATCACGTGTTCGAGTCCCTGTTCGGGCATGGTTGTTCTTCTGCTTTCTATCTGTCAGGTGTTTGAATGTGCCCCCACCACCCTCTGTAAAAAGGGGCTGTGCAAGCGGCTTTGATGAGTGAGTACCTAAGTCGTACTCTTGGCCCTAGTTGGCGCTACTTCAGAACAAGAGATGCACCTTTCGGCTTAAAACTCGCTGATGTCTCGGCGAAGTTTGTCCATAGCAAGTGCCACTAATGACAACAACAACAATAACAGATCTTGGTATTCACTTAGCAATGTCACTTGTCACAGTGTAATACGAAGATAGTTGATTCCTATCTACAAACAGTACAACCTTGTTACCCCAACTGCTGGTATTCTAAAGAAAGTCTGAAAACTTTTTGATGTACAAAAGTATATTTTTGCTCAAATAAAACTGTACAGTAAGATTTCAAATCATATCAAAATTCTTTGAATCTCTATAATTTTCACAATCTTCCAAAGTTTGAAAAGATTATTATAAATTAATACGTAAACCGAAAAATATTAAATACTAATCCAGATTCCACAGCCTGTTGCATAATATTGTACGAGTCAACATTCAACAATACTACACAATGTTTCGAATGAATTTTATTACCTTTAATATTTTATTACATATATATGTGCTATTATTAATACGAACAAATTAAAAGAACCGAGTTCATTTTGGCTTTCAATTATTTTGTATGACTAATATTTTGATAGACAAAATAAGTATCGACACTATTTTATATTGTTTGAAGTAAGAAGAAAGAACTCTACTTTTGACCGAGTATTTCTCTCTGAGTCAGAAGTAGAAAGAAATATTAAATATCCGTGGTACCTATTGTATCGTGCCTCGCCCTGTATGCAGGCACTCCATATGTAACTAACCATCTGTCTATCAAGTGAACTACCTAGTCAGTAAAAAAGAATAAACAAAACTGGAAGAAATATATTATTGTCTATGTGTGCCGAGCATTTCAGTTTACTAAACTGTCAGAATAATAAAGCGTTCTTACTGCGACTTTTCTTCCAAAATGAATGAAGGCATATTTTAAAAGAATCGCATCAATAGCTTTGGAATAATACAATAGTGGCGCAACTGTTTTGTTTCTTTAGGAGTCATTGTTTGGGTTGCACGTGTCGTTCTGCTTGAAAAAATTAAATAACTGCCTGTTGCTTAAGAAAGATGATGGATTTCACTTGTTTTAAAACCGATTAATGTATTCGAATGAGAAATTTTATTTTAATTAAATTGTATCCTTACATACTAATAAAAGGCTGTACCGGTCTCTATCATGAGTAATTTTTAGTTTAATTATTGCTGTCTGCTATGAAGTCATGTTGTTTTGAAATTATTCCATTTTGACATTAAATGCAGTTCCCTAACCTAATGAATGTAAAATACAATTTTCTAATCAGCAATAATTGAAATTTGTAATTAATCAGAAATGTTTTTGGTATTTTTTGCTTAACAAATTTGAGTAATTGTCTCCTATTAGTAATATATTTAAATAACTTTTCTCAATAGTAACAACTTTCAACAGTAATTTTTAAGACATTAGCAGTTATTTGCATTTCAGTTTGGATCATGCTCACTTTGACATCCAGCAAGATAGTCTCCATGAAACTTTCTTGTAAACCTTCTTATAAAGGTGTTATTCCACACTCCTCAACCGGAATAAATATTTTAGACTTTCAGTAAGGCCCGGAGCACTACTAGATCTCAGGTTTTATTTTCAGAGTACCACGAATGAGATTTTTGTGCTTCTTAATACAGTAAAGAAAACCGAATATACGACGGTGTCCTGGCACAGAAGTAGTGCGTCTTCCTCGTGATCTGGGCCTCCCCAGTTCTAGTCCCGGTTAGGGCAGGGTTGTTCTTCTGTGTACTCTCTGTGAGGTGTGTGAATGTCTCCCATCCTGTAAAAAGGGGGTGTGCAAGCTAAAGTGAGTGTGTGTTTCCTCATATAAGCTAGAAATCCGACTTTTCCCCTCGGGTGCTTAGAGACTCAAACCCTCAGAAGCTACTGCACTCTTCTTTGCGTTGTAAAGTGGACACGTCCTCATTATCCTCAAACCGAATATGAAGTTAAGGAAACATTTGTTTTTTGATCAACTAACATTAAAATTTAACAAAGAACAACAATTTTAGTAGCAAGGTCTTATATCAAAATTCTAAGTTTTTGCAATTTAGAGTTACCACTTTTACATGACGAGAAAGTATATATTAAAAAACTTTTAACCACGAAACAAATTTGATCCAAAGTTCCATAAGGATCTACATAATAGATGCTAAATTAGTACACCAAATTTAATCGAACTGAGTCTTTTCATTTAGTAGTTATTGTGTTAATTTGAGTTAGGACAGCAGGACAATCAGACTTCCTATAAAGGGATTTCTTTTAAAACTTACTAGAAAATTCCAATTTTTATATAAAGACTCTACACCAAGTTTCATTTGTCAAACTCAAAGTGGTTATGCGTTATCGTTTTCATAGACGAACAAACAGGGCGACTGCCATAACTTAGAAGAAAAAAACAAATTTGTTAGTCTAAGGGATGTCTGAAAAGTGAAGATTCGTGAAAATCTCGAAGTTGAATTTTCAGGCGTTACAATGCTTTTTTTCGAATACTTTAAAAAAAAAGTAGTTGTCCTTTTTTCTGTAATGGAGAGTTTTAAATCAGATAGCAATGCCCTCGGCATTAGAATATGGGATCCGGTAAATTTTTTAATTTAAAAATGCATCATAGGCTTCTCTATCAGCGGAAGAGGAGTAGTTTCGCTAATGCATTGAAAGCATGGCTTCTGCATACAAACTTAGTACATCACCAAAGATATGCGGGATAAAACAAGCAAAGAAACGGCGGCGAAAATTCCCGTTACGGTTATGGCGAAAAAGAATCTTTACTTAGTATCAAAAGTAATTTTTATGTTTGTTCTGTATATTTTTTTATCAAGCATGTTTATTTTTGTAATAAAATGTATTTATATATATATTTTTAATTTCATTTTAGAGCATGCAACTTTTCTATGGTCTATAAGTAAAATTTAAAATATATACCATTTATACTGAAATGCATTAATGTATTTCCCTATTTTTATAAATAGTGTCATTTTTGCATATTAAGTTAAATATAGAAATATGCAATATAAATTGATAATTTAAAATCAGAAATAAATAAATAAACCTAACCGATAAATGTCTGAAATAAATTTATAAGATTAAATTTTTTATTACTTCATGGTGGCTTCTTGGTAATTTCTACTTCATAAAAGATGGGTCTTAAATCCTAATTTTGATTCCACCATAAGTGTACAACGAGATAACTAAGGTACATTAAACGACCTAATCATGGGATGGAAGTTTGGAGAATGAGGCACTGGTACAGACGACATCTGTCACAATTGCCTAGTTGTCCTAATTACCTCTCATGTATTTATAAGGACCAAAAATTATAAAATGAGTATTTCACCCGAGTCTAGTGCAAATTATGTTGTTGTTATTAATGGCACTTCCTATGAACAAGCTTCACCGCGGTATCAG
The DNA here is from genome assembly GCA_026289955.1 of Argiope argentata. NCBI lineage: Eukaryota > Metazoa > Arthropoda > Arachnida > Araneae > Araneidae > Argiope > Argiope argentata. The sequence goes on from JAOUZG010040121.1 coordinate 1,259,517, forward strand.
TGTTTTAAGCGGAAAGGAGGGTCTCTTGTTGTGTAGTAGCGTCAACTAGGGCCAAGAGAACAGCTTACCTACTCATTCATCACAGTCGCTTGCACATCGCCTTTTTACAGGGGGGGGGGCACATTCATACACCTTACAGATAGAACACAGAGGAATAACCCTACCCGAACCGGGATTCGAGCCTGGGAACTCCCAGTTCTCAAGGAAGACGCGCTTCTCCTAAACCAGGACATATAGCTCAAATTATATCAGGACAAGCAAGATTTCCTGAATACTTCAACAGATTCAGCATTATATAACAAAATGTGTCGAACTTAATAAAATTAGAGGAAGACTCATTATGGATGGTGATAATTTTAACATAATACAACATTATCTTGAAATCTTGAAAATATTGTAAATGTTGGAAAAGATTTCTAGTCTTTTACCGACTGTTTGAAGATTCTTTAAGCTTTTGTTGGCAGTTGTCCTTTTATTCGATAGTTAATGAGCAAAACAGCTAGTGACAGTAATCTCTGTTTATACCCTTAATTCTGTCGTAAAGGGGTGGTTGACTTAATATTTTTCAAAAAGAGCTCTCGTGTATCGACAAATTTTTGCAGGGCTCTAAAAAAATATGTTTTTTTTATAAAATTATCTGCTTTTTCCCTTCACGTATTTATTTGTCTAAGAAACACTTGAAGACAACTGGCGTCCTGGCATAAGGTTAGCGCGTCTTCCCTGTGATCTAGACGTCAAGGGTTCAAGTCCCGGTTCAGGTATTGTTGTTCTTCCGTGTTCTATCTGTAAGGTGTGTGAATGTGCCCCCCTGTAAAAAGGGGCTGTGCAAGCGAATGTGATGAGTGAGTAGCAAAAGTCGTACTCTTGGTCTTAGTCGGCTCTACTACTAAACAAGAGACGCTGATTAGGCTGAAATCGCAGGCTACCTCAACGATCGTGTCCATGGCAAGCGCCATAAGAAACAACAATGACACTTGAGTGAATGAGTGATTTTGTAATTTTATGGCACAAGGGCCAGCTTTGGCCATACTGCGCCAAACATACAATAAAAAGTCTCTTATAACAATAACACTTGAAGACATCTATAATAAATATAGCTATTATTAATATGCGCAATTATTAGTGGTGGATATTAACCTTTTTCAGTCCGATGTCGCCTCTGACTCGACATTCAAGACTGTGCATCATTTGGACGACTTATTTATTTATTTTTCAAATTTAATTGTTAAAAAAGCCTACATAATGGTTAAGAGAGGTAGAAAATTTTTTCAAAGAAATTCGACTTAAAAAATTATATATATTTATTTTTCATAGCAAAAAACAAATCTTTGTATTAGGTGAATAATTTTGCATCTTAATTATTTTTCGGACTGCAAAGGGTTAATAACATTGTGCGACAACAGACGCAAAATCGCTCCGCCCCCCCTGCTCTAGCCAATGTCTTAAATTTGTAATAGGATTATCATTGCGAAGTTCGTCCAATAGATTTAAAACCTTCTTTAGATAGTGAGGCTCGGGACTTCCAATACCATCTCTGACAATAGTCAAATGTTTCTTTTCATTTTAGCAAGTCAAATGTTTAGTCAAAACAATAGTCAAATGTTTCTTTTCATTTTAGCAAGTCAAATGTTTAGTCAAAACAATAGTCAAATGTTTCTTTTCATTTTAGCAAGTCAAATGTTTAGTCAAAACTATATTCAAATGTTTCTTATCATTTTAGCAAGTCAAATGTTTAGTAAAAACAATAGTCAAATGTTTCTTATCATTTTAGCAAGTCAAATGTTTAGTAAAAACAATAGTCAAATGTTTCTTTTCATTTTAGCAAGCAATTTTTTATGATGTTTTTTAAAGAAGCACAACTAAAATAGAAAGATCAATTTATTCAGTTCATATATTAAACATTTTGCTCAAACAATTTCGGTTTTTATTAATATCCAACTGTTAAATTCAGTATTAATACAACGCAACGTATTTATTGGTTATTAAAATATTTATGTTAAATTTAATATAAAGCTTTGGATAACCAAATTTTTAAATCAAGTTTTATATAAATTTAATAAAAGCTTTATTTTTCACGAATAAACTGCCAACGACTTTGACCTACTTCTGACTATTTTATAGTTATCGAATAAAATAAATATTTTGTCTCCAATAACATGATCTTCCTTTTATAAGTTTGTAGAAAAACCGCAACAAAAGTATTTGTTTTCAGTAAGCTTTTACCAATCCTTAAGTATACTTAGAACTTAGATTCTTGAACAAATACTGTGGTGTATTGGATTGCGTCGACTTGAGAGTGAAATGGTGCAATGAATGTTCTGTTTTCTTTCTAGATAAATAGAATTTAAAAAATAGGAAAAAGTAATTGAAATAAATTTCTTTCGTTTGAAGTTTTGAAAAATTCCATAATTTTCCCAAAAATGTTTGATCATAACTACTCTATCTCAAATTCCATAATATTCCAAAAAATGTTTGATCATGACTAGTCTATCTAAAACTCCCAAATATTCCAAAAATGTTTGATCCTGACTACTCTATTTAAAATTCCATAATATTCCAAAAAATGTTTGATCATGACTACTCCATCTAAAACTCCCAAATATTCCAAAAAATGTTTGATCATGACTACTCTATCTGAGCTCAGATGAAGTCAAAATTCAAAATGTTTTAAGAATGCATAATTTGAAGAAAAGTTTAAATTCCCATCAAAAAACACACTTTCGATTTTATATTGATTAAATTAATTCCAAAAATAATTATTTCAAATTTATTAAGTAGGATCATGAGTACATTCCTTTCTACCATAGTATACTCAAGATAAAATACGTAGCATTTTTAAGCCATTTTTTGCAATATTAGTATTATAAATTTAAAAAAAATGTAGCGGACTTTGAATTTATAGGCTTGAAATTTACAGAAAGAATTTTAATAAAGTTTTTAGGATTTCTTTATGCTACAAATAAACAGTTGCAAGTAAGTTTTTTCTTATTTACTTGATTTGAATATTAAATACTTCATGTTTACATTAAACAATACAATTTCAGTAGTAATATCCTGTTTTAAACGTCTTTTATAGCTTAATTCACGAATTAAAAATAATTCTTTCGCCAAATTTGTCCTTGAAATCGTTTTCTTCTGATAAAAAAAATCCGAGAGAGATTCTAATTGACCCCATCCTCATTCGATTGAAGTGGTTTCTTTCCGTTAAACCACTGTAAATTCTACAATTGAAGAACTGAGCGGGCTCTTTTGAGTAGTTTAAAAATGATTTTTCGTATATTATTATAGACAAAATACATTTATAAAAAAGCTTATTTATAATACTATTAGCATATTTTAAAATCTATCATTAATCTACATTGCACAAAAATTATTTTGATTGCTTCTTATCGAATGAGAATAGTGAAAAATAAAATAAATCGGTACTTACGTATTATACCGTCTTCGCCAACAATCGCCAACGGTTTAGTAACTCATTGGCGAAGGATTTAAATTTGGCGATAAAGATCAACGGGTTATACCATTGCCGGATTACCATAATTGGCGGTTTCGCAACTCATTGGCGACGACTTCAAATTTGGCGATAAAGTTGGACGGTATAATACGTAAGTACGCAAATCATCAGATGAATGTTTCCGACTGCTTCAATGAATGTTTTTACTACTGAACTTAATTTAGCGGTTTGCTTAGTTAATTTACCGAATTGCAAAATATTAGGAATGCTAAGAAGAGGGGTCGCCATGTCAACGAAACTTCTTTACAGTTAGAGAAAATGATATCTAAAAGGAATCAAGGTGATAGAAAAATGCATGAAACAGAAGGTTTAATTGAAAGCGAAAATCAACAATTACAAGATACGTAATCGCTACGATTTAGCAATGGGAAAAGTACCTTTTTTAATGACATTGATTTCATTTTTCTTTATTAAAAAATTTATTTGAAACATAAAATGTGTATAATAAAATTTAAATTCAATCACCGGAATATTCACCCATTTGCTTTTCTTGATGTTAAAACAAACATTTAAAAAATTGTTTTCTTAGGATATTAACTCCGAAGTAGGATTTTCTCTACCTTTTAGATTTAGTAGTATATACATTTTTTTAAAATTTACACGAGCAGTGATTTGTAGCAGACTGATTCAATTATCAGCAGTTTCAGTCTTATCAAATAGAAGAAGAGATTTTTTTAATTTTTTTTTTCAATTTTAATGGCTAAATAGCTTAAAAAGTTAATGCTAGTTGGTTTAATATTAGGTGGTCTCCAAAGGCGGCTAGAGTTACAACGTTTATATCTGAATCTTATATTTTTGGTTCATATTAAATGCTTATTAGTAATTTTTAAGCTATATTTTATTTGTTTGTAATAGTTGTAATAATAATAGAAAATTATTCTGGAAATTAAGTTAAAAATTAAAAAATGTAGCATTAAACTTATCAGCGATACAAAATCACAAAAAAATTTCAAAAGTCATACCACCAACTATTTTTTGCATTAGGATAATAAATTTGAATTTTTTAAATTAAATTATAGTTTTATTACTTCCCAGAGATATCAAAAGGACAAATTTTTTACAGAATTACAGTAATATTAAATACAGACAACGATATTTATATATCTGCCTGTTTGGAGAATTCCTGATTAATATTTTGTAGTTCCTGATTATTATTTTGATATTAAAATAAGATAAATAGAAAAGTACCATAGCTCAACCAAGTAACTTTCTTTTAAACTTTCATACCACGCCATTGGCCTTCCCATTTGGAGCCTTAAATTCTTCCTTTAGCTTTTAGTAAATGAAGAAATATCATTCAGCAAACAAAATTTCTTTAAAACTTTCTAAATCGCACTTTCTCTCAATACTATAATATCTGATACCACGATTTCTCTCAGATATGATTCAATTCAATTCAATATTTATTAAATATTTAAATCAAATAATAGTGATTTAAACTATAGTCATTTGATTCAAAAACCTATTATGCCATTTCAGATTATGAATCGTATTCCTCCAAACTCGCAGCTTACATAACAATCTGTCCTAAACATAGCAGTAATATTTAATTTGTGGACAATGAAATGTTTCCCACTGAAATTATCCACTTTTCCACATCTTAGCAGTCCATTTATGTCAACAGTATAGTTGAACATCATCAACTTCTCTCATTACATCAGCAGCTGGAGCATGAAACTACACTGAAAAGTCACTGGACTAATTGTCTTCAGCGTGAGTCAGCAGCGGCTCTTGCAAATTTCGCATATTTTTTTTTCTAGTTTATGTTCAGCGGGGATGTAAATTGTGTTATACTTACAATGCAAGTGAAGCACTTAAATAGCTGAATGCTTTTGTTCTGCGCAATTCAGCTTCTCTCGGATATTTATATGTTTTAAAGACTAGCCGAAATTTTATGACTTCCGCGTCTCTGAGAGTTCCTAATACAAATCGTAAACATCATCCGACAGAGTTCCTTCTGAAGTTGCCGTGTTTGTGTATGTCTTTTGAGTAATATTAAGCAGTTGAGATTTCGTTAATCTGAACTCCTTTGTAATGGCAACATCGGACAAGGCAACTGCCTACGCCCCCCCCCCCAAAGTTCTATTTAAGTACTAAAAATAGAATTACCATTTATCCCAATACGTAATTGTTTAATATAATTGGTCATGTATTTATATTCTATTATGTTCACTTTATAATCAGAATTTTTATAAACGCCTAAATCCGCTTCAAGAATTTTGTTGTATACAAGCGAGGATGCCGGGCAATTTGGAGTCATAATTAATAAATAAACACAATTACACCGACAAGGCAACAGCCTACGACCGTCAAGATGACAGCCCCCCCCCAAAAAAAAACAGTTCTGTTAAAGTACTAAAAATAAAATTACCATTTATAAACGCAAATTCGATGTATTATAAAATATCTCAATACTTTATTTTTTAAATATAATTGGTCATGCACTTATATTGTATTATGTTCACTTTATTATCGGAATTTTTATAAACGCCCAAATCTGCATCAAAAATATTGTTGTATACAAATGAAGATGTCGGGCAATTTGGAGTCATAATTAATAAATAAACACAAATACTCCGGCGCCCTGGTGCAGAGGTAGCGCGTCTTCCTCGTGATCTGGGCCTCCCGGGTTTGAGTCCCGATCAGAGTATGGTTGTTCTTCAGCGTCTCTTGTTTGAAGTAGCTCCAACTAGGGTCAAGAGTACGACTTTTGCTACTCACTCATTACATTTGCTTGCACAGCCCCTTTTTACAGGGGGTTTTGCATAAAAGCACAAGAACAACCATGCCCGAACCGGGACTCGAGCCCAGATCACAGGGAAGATGCGGTGCCCTTATGCCAGGACGCCAGCTGTCTTCAAGTGTTTCTTAGACAAATAAACACAAGAAGGGAAAAGGGAGATAATTTTATAAAAAATATTTTCTTATTTTTAGAGCCTTATTTTATTTCTTATTTTTATTTTTAAAAACTGTATATAATGGAAAGAAAATATTATTATGCTAAAGAATTTTTTATAAAATTATATTTACATCAATAAAAATTCAGTTATAGTATGTATTATTTTGATCCAAAATGTTAATATTATTCACTCCAAACAACTTTTAAATATCATAGCTTTTAGAAAAAAACATTACCAAATGTTTTTAAGACCTACTGATAGCTAATTTTCCCACTAGTGATCAACAATATTTAAGGAATAGCACAGGACCAGGATAATCTGGTTGGTAGGGCATTGTACTCGCATCTCTTCGGCTGAGAGTTCGAAACCGCCAGCCGAAGACTCTCCTTACGTGTGGTGGCTGGTGAACGTTAAATTTGCCGTGGTCACAAAGTTCTCCATGTCGAGAGTAATACCACTGGGGGTATTGGGTCAGAGGTTATCGTTCTCTGTTCCAGATCAGAATTACGATTTGTGGACGAATGTATGAAATGCATGAATGAAATCAACCACGTTAAAAGGATTTGTAACATATGTGAGCTAGAAGTCAGACTTCTTTCCTCCGGTGCTCAGGGGTACATACCCACAGCAGCTGCCTCCGGGGGGGGGCTACTTCATAATTGGAGATCAGATGCTTCCGGTATGGTGGTTGGATCTCGCCAACCCGGTGGGTACACTAATAGGTGGGGGTTAAACTCCTCCCATTGATGACGAGAAGTATTTCCTTCGGGGTGAGTTGTACCGTGGCTAGTCATTAGGACTCAACCATAGTTCTCGTTAATTGATGTTGCGTCAGTCCGGTCATTCAGTTCTTATTGTTAATCCTTCTGCCTTCGTGACGGGTCGGATAGTCTGTTCTATGACTTACCCATAGCAGCTATTGCCCACCTCTTTCCGTTGTAACAGTGAAACACGAGAACAACAACAAGGAATGGCATAGCTATTTAATTAAAACATTGGACTGGCACCTCGATGACAAAGAAAGAAAAAGATTTAAGATATCTACAATACTTTATTCAGTTAGAATGATAATACAAAAGGTAAATTAATTTTTCTAAGTATCGAAATATGATTGTTTATCAAGAAAAATTAACTGCATCATTAGTTGATCGGAAAATTTTCCTACACTTATATTTGTGAACCAAAGTTTGAAGGATATCTATGAATTTCTGTAACCCACAATTTAATTATGAGTTTCCTTTTTATTTGTACAGTTGAATTTACAATTCATACATAATCGCAAAAACTACATTAGCGACTTAATTTTTACCGATCACGCATTTATACCAACCATGCACCTTTTTTTGAAGATATTATTTATCATTTACAAAAACAGAATGATAGAATTTTGGATGTGAGTGGGTCGTATTGTCTCTTAGCAACCGCTATTTCCGAACCCAATCCACCTCTACCCACAGATATATAATAAATTGATATTAAATGATCTGAAAGCTACATTTTCTGTGTGGGCCTTATTTCTTATTTCATCATGCTTCAATGTAAGCTGAAAGAGGTTATTTCTATTCTAGGATATTTTAAGAACTATTTTATGATTATATCAAGTCAAATGCATTTAATCAATTGTAGATCTGATTTTTGGAAATGATAAGAAATAAATAATACATCTTTTTGTCAGTATATAAATTACCGATATTCTATAAATGCCTAGGTATTTCATAAAATGTCTGGAAAAGTTTGAAGTATGAGAATTATTAAATACTTTTCAATCCTAGACATTGTATATTATACATAGGCATTCTATAAAAAGACAAATCTTATTTAAGTAATGTGTGTAAATAAAAGGTCATGATAATTCTATTCTTTTAATTACATTCATTCTTCAAAATTAAGTGTAGTGTTTTGAAAAAATAATTAAAAAGTGAAAGAACTTTTATTTAAAATACATTTAAAAAATTAAGTTTTTTAAAAAACAAAATTTATTTCTTGTTTATAAAATAAAATAAAATAAAATATGAACTTTTTGTTGGAAAGGAAATAATTTATTTTTGATTTGCATTTCATATTATTTCTTACTAGCCGCCTTTAGCAACCAGTCGCTTTGCCAGGAATAATATTAGCTAAAAGTTTGAAGTAAATATTTTCGGTAACTTGGTGGGTGTTTTTTTCAATAAAAAATTTGCAATTTTTAAATTATAATCATGTATCTCTTATTTTAATAGATATCTCTTATTATTATAGAAGCTTTGCACCGTTCTCATCAGTATACAGTACCAAGGTTACATGAAAGCAACAAGGTTAGGCTCACCGGGAAAGGATGCAGCGATGACGTCAGATAAAGAACACTGTTTTTCGTCCCACTTTTACGTAACAGAATTAATGAATCTTTTGAGAACTCTTTTGGTAACTGAAAAACATTTTCCAAGCTGGATTTGTATTTGAAATGCTGTTAGAGTTACATACTATAAAATAATACAGATTTGGAATATTTAATAGAAAAATTGAATTAAATTTAATTATCTGATATAGTTTTGATCCAAGATATGATGAAAAATTAAATCTATTGTCTTTACATGTTAAGAGTACAAATAATCTCGAGTTTAAACAATAACAGATTATTAAGAAATCGAATAAAAGAAATAATTTTACTTGTGACAAATAAAACATACATTCATTTAAATAAAAGTATTTCACTTACTTCATCTTATTAAAAACCATTTCTGAGGGTCTTCTTAACGCTAATTTATAATTTTCAATTCAACATGAAATAAAATAGCTTATTCTTTTACTTTTTTGTTTTCCTCACACATTTTTATATACTTATATGCATAAATTAAAAGTGAAAATGTATATTTGTGAATGTATATTATGTATATTTTTAATTATACATGTACGTATATTTATCATTTTCAATAAACATGAATCAAAATAGCTTATTTTTGTGCATATTTGTTTTCTTCGCGCATTTCTATATACGTATATCTAATACAAGTATTAAATTTTGACTCATATATTTATTAAATTTCAAAACTTCTGACCAAAGTGATAATCAGTATTTATATTAAATGTAAAATATTGAAAAAATGGTTTTTAAAAATTTTAAACAGAATAACTTTTAACAAAATTTATACACCTTTGATTAGACAAGATGTGAAAGTTATTTAACTTTCAGTTTGCGAAAATAATCTCTAGTACTGAAATGCCGAAACAAATTCAATTTACAACAGTAAAAATATCTTTCCTAACCCTATGGAAATGAATGGAATGTTTTTCTGTTTCGAATTTTTTGAATGCATTGAACATACAACAGTAAAACCAGGCATTGTATCAATTGAAAGAAATTCTTTAAACTATAACATTTGACTTTGAAATGAGTTTTTTTTTTTTATCTTCAGTTTGAAAACGAAAGCAAAACTTGAGAATCTCTCCTTTGCAATCAAGTTATATTCTCGTCGTATAATCAAACGAGAAATATTCGTAATAAAACTAAATTTCTCGTTTTTCAATTCGGAATGCCAGGAGGAAAAAGAATGAAATAAAAAAATATCTTCCAGATACCAGACCAGAAGTAAATAAGATTAAATGTAAATAAAGTCTAAAAGGTCATTATTTATTTTCATTCATTGAAAATTCCTATCAGAAAAAAAAGCACATGTCATTTTAAAGAAACGAATCGGTTTTTTGAATTGTAAAATAAACAACGAAAGAACTGGGAATCGTTTTCATTAAAATGAAAAATGCATAGCTTGGAATTTATAAACAATAAAAAACAGATTTGTTATGTAAAGAGATGAGAATGCGATATTGAACAATGAATTCGGTATTTTTTCTGTTTCTCACAGATAAAATAAATTTATTTCTTTAATTCAAAACCGTGTGAAATAGCAGATGGTTTTGGAATCTGTACCAAAGTGGTGTAATGCCTGGTAAAATCGCGTATCGCATTTGGAACTTGTCTGGTAATGTGGATTCCCCTGATTTTCTGCCATTTCCTCAAAAATTCGAAGTTAAATTTAAAATGGAAGTAGTTATACAATCAATACAAAAATGTTTTGTTGAAATCAGATATGTTTTTTTTTAAATATGAAGATAAAAAATAAAATAGTTCAGTATTGAAATCTTATACGTACTGTAGAGTATTTATTGCAACTTATATAATATCTCGTTGTATTATTCTATTAAAATATACCTGATTGATCATAAAATTTCATTTTTATTTCACCAGGATTTAAAGTATTTAAATAATAATATTTATTTTGTTTCAATCATTAAATGTACTTTTAAATCAAATTGCGTTTCAATCTCCGAAGAAATTTGATCACCCAGAACATAGATAATTATATAGCATTAAATATTATCATTTCAGGCCAATCAATAAAGTCATTAATTTAGGTTAAACGGCCTTGAAGAAACTTCAAGTAACTACAGTTATTTTTCTCAGGGTGGTCAATAGATAGTATAAAGTAGCAAATTTTATTAAATAGATGTTCATTATTTTTTATTAAATAGATATTCATATATCAAATCAGTTTTTGTCGAAAAAGGAAGTGAAAATTTTATTAGTATCTCAAGAATATCTTATTAAATATGACTCGTAGGATTTAGGATCTGTACAAAATTTTAAATTCTGTAGTTCTTCTGAATATTTATAGATTAAAATTACATAATATATAATTATTTACTTTATTTTCTAGTTAGATTTGTATATCTATAACTGATGGTTTAGAAAATAGCTGTTAGTCTAAGATTACAGTTGCTATTCTGTTTATATTAAGACATCTTTGTCTTAAATAACACATAATTATTGAATTAATAATGCAAATATTTTTAAAATCCTCAAAACATTTTCTTGCATTTATTTTTCTATAAAATATCACATTTAACATTTTTTTATTTCAAACATGTACATGTTAAAAATTACATTTTTCCCGGTTTAATTTGCAGTGATAATTAATTTAATATTTTAATTTGAGCTTTTGTCAACGTGATGGCAAAACTTTTGAATACCAATAATTTCGCTGGTATAACGGTTTTCTGCTGGTTAAATTTAATTTTTGTTTTATGAGAAATATATAAGGAAATATGCTGAAACTTTTTTCTATTTTGAAAGAAAATGTACTGCCAAATAATAAATATCTTTGGAAAGATAATTATTTCAATTTTAAGATTATTTAAAAATCATTTTTGAGCTGCAAGATTTTCGAATATTATCGACGACAAAATTGTAAAATTGCTCTTAATTTTTAATTAATTAATATGTGAAAGCATGCACTCACATATTTTTAATAGAGATAAAAGTAAAATTAATGTAATAGGAGATGTATTTCATACTTTGTTATCTTGAATTCTATAAAATGCCTAGGAAATGTATGAAATAAGAAATTTCAATCATTTCATACTTTGGGGTCCAGTTTTCGACATGCTATAAAAATGCCGGAATTCAAACCTTGTCAGTAGTATATATATCTGAATATACAAGAGAGAAAACAAGTTTTCAAGATTAAAATCTAGAAAAGGGACTATTTAACACTGACGTCCATCTATATTTCATAAAATGTCTTTTAAATCCTTCAATTTTACTAACCCTAAACTATCAGCTGTCAAATGTTTTTAATAGGGTAGCTGGCTCTTATAACAACACGAATTGTGCAAATTCAAATTTTGCCTTACTTTTGGGACACCTTTTATTATACGAAGTAAATTCTATTAAGGAAGACAACTAGTAAACTGTTTTGTATCAAAAATGATGAAACCTAAGAGCAGCTCCTCTACAAATTTGTGTTTCGACTTCACTTAACTGTTGACACAGGTAGAACACATTTAAAATTTTGGACTAAAATCTTTTTACAATTATAGATACTAAATCTTTATCTTATCATAATATCTTATTTGAAATCTTTATTTATGAATAATAAAATGCATTTCTTATGAAATATTTATGTACTACATAGCTTTTAATAACAAATTACGTAGATAAATACCTCATTAAATTTTACAAACAGAACAGTTATAACATCAGCTGTATATTTCTGTTTTTCTTTAAAACACAATTACGGATAAATAAACGAATACAAATATCTTGTATATTCTTTTACAAGACCTGTATCTATTGTTAACTTTAGTACTGAAATGCTTTTAAACTATAAAAAGTACAAATTAACCTCAATCTTTTCTGTGCTCTGCAAATCTTAAAAGAATTATGTATGTAAGTAAATTGTAAACAGTTCAGACACTGATCTTTTTTACCTCATTTTGGACTTATTGTTTTACCATCTTAACAACGTGTCTAGTATAGTTAATCATTGTTAGGAAATAATGTCTGTCTGGTTTTAATATAGGTTAAGGTAGTAAATAATCAAATTTAAGCTTTCAAGAAAAACTATTTTGCTCATTTTTAGCAATGAAGCAATCTTTTTCGATTTGCCTTCGGAAATTTCTAAATATTTGTGGAATGTTATAAAAAGGAAAATATATTCGGAACGCAAGAGCATAGAATTTTAACAAAGAAAAAAACAAACTAATATAAAAGATTGGTATGTTCAAAATAAAATCATAATATTTGATAACTGAATAAGCCATTTGATTTCGACTTTTTTCTATCATTAAGAGTTCTTGTAGTATTTCAATAAAACTGGAGTCCAGACATCTCTGATTACCCCCGATTTCAGACTCGTTATCTCAGATTTGATTTTAACTAAATGTTCCTATTTATCTTGTTTTTTTACTTATAAATAAAAAGTCTTTAAAGATAGAAATATTTAAAATAATTACTTGATTTAATTTAAAAAAATAGAGTCTGACAAATACATCTGCTAAATCTTTTCGACATACAGAAAACCGTAAGTTTTTGAAAATATTACTTTGGATATTATTCTCATATTACTTAGGATATTATTAAAATTCTATGCAAAAACTCATATCAATATTCATTTTAATAGTTAAATGGCCAAATATATGATTAATTTGGGAAGTTATTTTATTGGATTAATCTCTCAACTGGAATACTTACTATTGAATTATAATATAATGTAATATTGCCTTTATGGGCAATATCTAATGCGTCCCAGGTATTCGCCTTAGTGTTTGAAAACAAATGCGGCCAAAATATTATCACTTTAGCAGAAATTATAATAAATGCAATGAGAAATCAGAATTTATATGTTTTACATCAGATGATTTAAGAAAAAACAATATCATACGAGAAATATTTATAGTTTTATTATTCAGGAGTCCTTTTTCATCTGTCGAATAACGCGAGAAAAAAAAGAAGCGAAAAAAAAGTAGAAAAAACACCTGCGTAGTTTGACCTCTTAACAACAATTTTGAAATGAAACATCATTGAACAATGGTATAATATTACTTAAAACAAGTGATAAACATTTCATTCAATAAAAATGTTCAAATAAAAAAGAAATAATTAATAATTTGACGTACCAATTTCGAACATTATTCCAAAGTGTCTGCATTGTCCTTTTAATAAATTGGAGATTGTTCGAAGTTTCACACCTGAAGATCTCCTTTCCAAATTTGGAGTATAAGAACAGATTTCAGAAAAACAGACCCCCCTCCCCATATACAATCACACCAAAAAAACCCCAGAAAGGATTTTAAAATAAGATGTCGTCACTTACGTTCAAAGCAAATATCAAGGGATTTTCTTTTGCCTTTTGCTCATACTTACCCTAATAGGAAAGTATTTCATTCAAAAGCTCCTTTTGAGGGGATTAAGTACTCTTAGGAGGGTTATTATCGACAAAAAGAAGATTGCCTGGATTGCCCAACCATTGAATGCGAGACAACGTAGAAGATAATTATTTTGTGAACATGATTTAGTATTTTAATGATTTTTTTTGTCTTAAATTTTTTTCTAACATTTTATATATTTATTTCGATTAATTTCATGTTTTTTTTATGATGCAGTATTTCTTTCCTCTTTTTGATATTTTATATTTACTTTATTTTTTTTATGTATTTAATATTTTCTTGAACTGATATTTCCAATACTTTTTGAAATGAAACATTCATTTTTGTTATAACAGTCAGTGCTAAATAAAGTTGACTGTACATAGAAAGCTACAGTGAATGAATTGAGTGCAGATGCCATGATACAATGTCATTTCACAATTGTGGAAACATTTCTTTGAAGTTAAAATATCTCCACTTTGCATACAATGTTTTTTTGTACAGAACATCAATAATGGGTGTTTAAAACCAAATGAAAATAAATCAGTTTTAACTAAAATTTAAAACACTCTGAAATTCAAAAATCACGAAACAAATTTTCTAACTCCGCAATTGTATACACTACGCATATTGTTAAATTAAAATCCCATCTGACAAGAATAATACTTACTTTACTTTTACTTGCTTTCTCACTTTTCACATTTAAAGTACATAACCATAAAACTGATCCGATATGTAAAATTTACAGACAAATCAATTTGCAAAATTAATTTGAACACAGTTTTCTAACAAATATCGAACCAAACAGAGGCCTTTGTAAAGCTTGATGAACTGTTTAAATAAACAATATTAAAAAATACAATGCTTGATGTACAGAAAAAATACTATACAAAATTATTTTAATGCAAAGCAACACAGGATATGAAAGATAGTGTGCATAATACAGAGACAGTACCAAGAAAAATACATAACCAAATATGTTTTATTTATCATATTTAATTTTTTTGTTTAATCCCCTTTTTTATAGAAGATAACTTCATAAAACGTAAATAATTCAGTAAAACCAAAATAGAGATATCAGTTCAAAACGGCAGATTTTATCAGGACTTCTATTGATACGGCTTTCATGAAAACATTGATAGTAGAGTAATTAAATATCTTTTATCTATCTAATAAAAGATTTTAGTAGAACCTAACAGCTGAAAATGTAACCGTAAATAATATATAAATACAATATTTGCATTTAAGTTATTTGAAAATTATTGGGTTTTTTTCCTATTTTATTTCCTTCACCGAATTTTTGTAATCTTTCAGAATGAATTTCTTTGCTTCTAATAGCTCTAATTCAAGTCTAAATAATTCCGAATCACTAACGTATCTTGATTTTCCACTGACCCTCTTACAATAAACACTTCAAAAGCGTATACTAATGTCAAATATTAATTAATCACAGTTCATTCAAGCTAGTTTAACAAATATTTTCCTAAGTTAAAAAAAACTGCAAAAAATGTGGAAATTTTCTGATGCCATAAAAGATTACAACACATATTCATAACAACGATGAAAACATCCAAAGAAAAAATTTCGGAAAATGAATTGCATCTAAGAAGTAATATATCAATCTAAAAAGTTTTTTTTAAAACTCTCTTAAATTCTCTGAAATAAAAAAAAAGTTTTAACCCTTTTTTCTGGAAATGTTTTATTTAAAAAAAAAATTTCAAAAAATGTCATCTTTCAAACATTTTTAGAAAAATATTATGAAACATATCAATGTGAAATTGGCATATGTTCAGTTTACAATACTGTGTAATACTAATTAATGATCCAAAAATTAAAAGCTATGACGAAACGCCCTTAATTTATGTTTCTTTTAAACTTCGAAAAAAGAATACAACTCCTCCCCCTCCCCCCAAAAATCTATGATTTAGCAATAAAACTCTTGAAATTTGGAAACATTTTAAGTTATTAGCAAACATTCACTGCAATCGTTAACCAATATATCAGTGATTACATATTCCGGAGGATATACATTCTGGTCATTTGTTTTTATTTATTATGCATTGTTTTTGCATAGATTTCATTTGAAAATACAAAAATATTCCTTCAAATATCATTATTTAAAAAGATACGCCCCAGAATACAGTCGGCTTCTTTAAAACGAATGTTAGTTCTTCAAACATATTTTTATTCTCTCTCTCTCTCTCATTGCTCATAAATATTTGTGAAATGAGATGTCTTTTACTATTTTTATTCCTTCCAAGTTTTAAAATGAGACATTTAAAGCTCATAAACAATTCCCCGTTCCATAAGAAACATAATTTGCTAATCAGCAACGGATTTTCCTTCAAGTACAGGAAAATTACATCAATATTTAATACAAGCAAGCCTAATTGTGGAAGGCATATAGTATATAATCACAAAACCACAAATTCAATTTAAATCAGGAAAACAAAGCACCGTAGACAAAAAAGAAAAAACAAAACCCACTTAATTTATCATGTACAAATGCAAAACGATCCCTTTCCAGCGGGTAAGTAAAACAATCCTTTCAAATGAGGTCATTGCGTAGCAGATGACATTTTTAATGAAGCGTTCCGTGTGTAACAACTACTACTTCTCGCCTGAGGCAACAGAAAAAGGTAAACAGATTTTGGCGCCAAAAACGTTACGTCGTTCTCTTGTATTTGGTCGAGAGAGTTCTGAATAAAATAAACGGAAGGAAGCTAAGCTAAGCAGGCAAAAAGTTGCTACGTAGTACAAAGAATTTGTCCATGATCAGCTATTCTGAATACGGAAACTCATCATAGGGAAATTGGTAGATGCGCATATAACAGATTGAATTTCCAGTTTCAAAGATCAGAGTTGAGATAAAATTGCAAATTCTTTATTCACCTACTCCTTTTGAATGTAGTTAGAGAATTTTAGATGGTCTGATTTTTAAAGTTGAGGGAACACTTTGAAGTCTGTTTTTGTATGATTATTTCAAAGCTTATTAATATGCCATTGATGCTTCACAACTTTTGGTATAACTGGAATATATTTCTGAGATTGCATCATCTTTTTGATTGTAAGAAATAGAAAAAAATAATTAATATATTCAATGACGTATTATATATTTATTAGCATGTATCTTTTTATATTCATTGGAATGTCTCATAACTATATTTATTAATATTGTTTTTATTGTAAAAAATTAATAATGGGAGGAAGATATTAAAATATAGATTTTTACAGATTATTATTGTAAAGGTATAATAAATACATGCACCAGAAATTTTTGACAGCCAGATTTCAGGAGAAATATATGAATATCATGAAAACATGAACTATCTGCTATAAATATAGAAAATATACGGTGAAGGTCTACTCATCATTCGATGAATTGGGATAAAAGACAAAAAGTAAAAGTAATCATTAAATCTATATTTTATATATTTTTTCTCTGTGATTTTCTTTGAAAAAAAAAACAATTTAGCACAAAATGGCTCTAATACTGTTACAGGTATAGAATAGTTTTATTACACATGTAAAATATAATAATAAATGCATCAATATGAGGAAGGTCATCATAAAATCATATGAAATAATTTTATTCTAGTGAACACCATCATTACTGCTTACTAAAGAAGATATCAGTCATTCAACCGTAGTGGCATGTATAATTTTAAGTGGCAATTCTCTCAATATGGAAGTTTTAAGAGTCCAAAATTCTATGCTGGTTGAAATTTACTTTGCCTTCCTTTATCCTTCAAATATTATCAAAAGAATTTAAATTTGGTTGAGGACTAGCCTCTTGCTTTATGAAATTTGGACAAATGACATGGTGCCAAATCTTTTGATTTTGCTCAGCGTGAAGGCATAGAAATTCACTAAATATCTAATTCTTTTTTAGGGCGCAATCTTTCAGCATGATGTATTAAATCTTAACCTGTTTGCTTTATTCTGCATCAATTAATTTCATGGGTAATTTTCATTCCTTATCAATTAATTGTAAGGATAAATTTCCTTTCTTAATCAATTAATTTCAAGGGTAACTTCCATTACTTATCGATTAATTTCAAGCGCAATTTCCATTATTTATCGATTAATTTCATAAGTAATTTTCCATTGACTGTTGCGATATTTCAAGTCCCAACAAAACTCTTCTGCAGGCATTTAATAATTTAATATGATATCAATTTTGTCATCAGAATATTGTTTAGAGCGAAATGGCTTCGCATGTTAAAATACTTATTACGAATTTATATGCAGCATTTAAAGAGGTTTATTATCTTGCTTTATGAAAATATGAGTAAATGATATGGAGATCAATTCTATTGATTTCGCTTGGTACAAAGGTAGAGAAACTTGCTAAAATAACCAATTTCTTTTTGGTATGCAATGTCAGTTTTTGCCTTTAAAAATATAATCATAGCGTTCTATTTGTAATATTCTCCATTAATTTTCACTCATTTGAATTTTATGGATAATATTCCATTGCTTGACATTGCTGATATGGTCAAATCAATAAATCAGAATTCTTTTTCTGAACACGTTTAATAATTTGTAAGTTTCCAGAAACATCCTCAAAACTTGCTGAATATAAATAATTTTCAATATCAAAATATTATTCAGGGGAAAATGGATTCTAACAACAATTTTGTTGCTGTGCCAGTTCACCAATTTCTAAGATTTTTGAGGTCATTTGTATAGTTTGTGCGTCAAACAAATTGAGTAGATTTTCTTCCATTATAATCCCGATAATCTAGACCAAGCAAATCGTAAAGGTTTTTTTTTACTATAATGCCGAAAAATCCAGATCTTCATTTATAAAAACTAGCGTAATAATATTACGTCCCCGTTCTATTCTAAAGACTTTATTTTTAGAACATTAGGATATCATTTCTGATTATTTCTTTGATGCACTTTTTTTTTACAAATTGAGTGTAAAATCCTTGTATAATTTGATCTTTATAGCAATTAGCCTTCAATAACCGATTTACAATTCTATAATACATTTTTATTAAAATCCAGAAATTTTAATTGTTTAGTAATTTTACTACTAGAAAATCTGTCATCAAAGATATCCTCAACTACTAAACCATTTTTTCCATTTTCAAAAAATTACAAATTTTTCTTTATATTTATATTTATATTATCTGCATTGACAGAAAGTTGCTAGCGAAACAAATCAAGTTCTAAATTGTTTTAACAAACGATTTAAATTAATTAGAGTATTTAATAGTTACCTTAAAAGAAATTTTTATTATTATTATTATTAAGCATATCAGTGTGAAAATTTAAAATTATTAAGTATTTTATTAAAATTATTTAAGTAGCTTTCTTCAGAAAGCCCTTTTAAGAAAATCCTGCAAAATATTTATTAAAAATAACTTTAAAAGCCATTTGTTAAAGAGGATTTTCAAAAGTTTGCTTTACAACATTCATCCAAAAACACATAAAGAAAACTGAGCTGAAATAAAAAGCTGAGAGTTCTGTTTTAGGCCGCACTAAAAATGCAGTCCCCCTCAATTTTCTTTACGATATAGTATGAATAACTTTTAAATTTTTATAAGCTTTTGATATCTCAATATCTATCTAATATGTACAATTTTTCTAAGGAAACCAGGAGAATATCTTTATTTGAATGGCCTGATTATGTAATCTCAGACTAGAATATTGTGAATTACTTTTTCTAAAATACCCAAGGGAGCATCAATTTTTCAGTGCTATGAATATGTAATCTCCTCTCGACAGAATGCTATGAAATGTCTTTTTCAATACCATCTACTACTACAAAGAAGCTTATTAGATTTTTTCATTGTTGCATGTTTTTTTCGAAATAAAAAAAAAACATCGGCTGTATTTATGCTAGAATATCTCATGATTCCAAGTTATAATATTCAAGTAAAATATTATAAACAAAAAATAAACAGCGGAACTTAGAAAAGTTAGAATCCTTCACAGGCACTTTGAATCCCTGAGTTATGTAATGTTAAAATATATTCGAATTTATTCATAACTCTAAATCAAATAAAAAACAATTTATAAAAAAAAATATACACCAGTATACAAAATATATAAAGAAAGCATATAAAAATTTAGACATCAAGATTTTTGATGAATCATCAGTCTTCAGTTGTAAATGTGTCAGGAAATGGAAATTTATGTCTGGCGTTATTAATTATTAAACGAGATTACTCTGTTAATACTAAATTAACTGAATTCTGAAATAAATTCGTAATGTCTCTCTGCTATTCACTTAAAATAAATTTTCAAATTTATTCCATTTGTGTATATGGGGATTCATGCACTGTAAGATATAGTTTCCTTACTGTAAAAATTATCAATTTTATCCAAAATTTTGATCTATTTTTTATTTAACGAGAAAAATCTCCAATATTTGTTATTTCACTGCTTTATTTTACTTCAAAGTAAATTCTATGGATAGAATTAATTTATATTTTTATTAATATAATGAATACTAAGATATTTGCTGATTTTTGTGTTTACAATAATATTAAAGTATAAACTTACCTTCAATTGCTCGCCAATAATTAAATATTGCATTACTTCCTTTTAAAATTGATTTCGCTATTATCATTTGCAAAAATAATAGTTTTTTCAAATCTTTAATGAACCCAATGTGCGGAGAGAATATTCAATCCGTCTGCAGCATTGCCAATTTCGTTTGAAGAATAACAAACAGCAGCTGCAAATGCATTTAGAGGATAGGTTTCAGCAGACGATAATATATATTTTTTATTTTCATATACTTATTAACGTTTTAATTAATATTTCCATAATTTTTCTTTAAATTTTTATTATTTGTAAGTATTAATCCATGTTTTTCTACGATTTAAAAATTAATATTAAGAAACTTTTTGAGGTTTTTTCGTATTAGAAACATGCTGACGTATGGACTAGACTGTAGAGAAAAAAAAAGATTTTTGAGACAAAACTTCCTGAAAGATTAGTTACTTCAGTCTTGAGACTGCATTGTTATGCTTACTGCTAAAATTTTCTGAAATTCTTTTGTTGTTAATCCTGCTTAATAGCTGACACCGTTAGACAAAACCAAGATTCCAAAAAGATCCAAACTTCAAAAGCTCAACTTTTTTTCGAAGGATTTGGAGTAAAGGATTTTTATTTGACCTTTTTTGACTTTATTTTTCTTTATGAATTAAGTTTATTATTTTTGCTTAGAGTTAGTTTTATAACTCGTTTTGCTGACTAATAGCAATTTCGATTGTAAATTTTTCAAACGATCGCCCGTCAGATGTGGAGCGAGGTTGTTTCAACAGACGTTGAGTAAAAAGTGAGACAGCTAAGCCGTATGTCTGATTACTACCATGATTATTCAGTTGAACTTTAAAAAAAATGTTTAAATTAGCATAAAATCAATTGATGACAATTGAAGAACAATATTTTTTATATAAAAAACTACTATAAAAGCTCATAACATTTTAATAAAACATCCAGGAATCATCTTACAACTATACCAAACTCTGCGCTTAAAGATAATATTAAAAAAACTTGTAAAGTACTAGAATCAAATAGTTTACTTTGATTAGTAAAACATGCTAGGCCAAATATATAAGTAAATAATTAAATTTATAAACGTGATATTATAAAGCCTTTGTTGCAGACCGAGCTGGTACAATAATATCGAGCTGTTGCAAGTCCTTAGTCTGAATTTAACCCAAAAGATAATTAAATGTTGAAAGATATTTATAAGAAAATATTGCTATTTCCTCGAATAAAAACATATAACCACTTGGAAAAATAATTAAACTCTGATTATAACATTTTTTGCGATTGATATTCACCAAAACCTTTTAGTATTTAACCTTTTTATTAGTACTTATAAAATTTAAATTTTCTATTCCTCTCAACTCAGAACTTTTAAAAAATTTAGCTTGTCGCTTTGAATTTGGCAAAGAACAAAGGGTTTTTTTCTAAAATCTTTTAGAAATTCGTTCGTAAATTTATTCTTTCATATTGCAGTAATTTTATTTTTGCCCTGTTGTTTACATAAAAATGTATTAATGCTTTTACGTATTTATCATACAATGAAATCATTTTTTTACAACTTTATCCAACAATATTTTTTTAATGTTTTTGCTATTTTTACTAATAAAAAACAGAAAAACAATATTTGATTTAAAACACTTGAAGAGCAACTGTACGATATTTAGTGATATTAATAACAGAATTGTTATATGAATAATACTTGTACTTTCTGTTATATACATTTTGTATATTTGAACTTGTTCTAAAAACAGTCAATTCATCTTTACTGTGTCTTACCTGCTGTATCATAACTGAAAATGTAATTTTTACTCAGATTTGTATGCAAAAATGTGATTCATGTAACATTTGATTAAATGTTAATAAGGGAACATATTTCATATTTATTAATATGATCGAAAACTTCAAAATTAACTAATTTAATTCCACGTTTCTACTGAACAAGGACAAATGAAGCGTTCCTTGTAAGAATTCAAAGACATAATCTTCTTTTTCTCTAGATTTAACTTCTGTGTACAAAACTGTTTTTACTTATGATATGCGACAAATGCAAATATGCTTTATCACAATTAACAGTAAGGAAAAAAATATTTTTTTTTCAAGTAATCGTTCTAAAAAGCAAATTAAGCTTAATTTTATAATATATCATAGTGTATTCTGTTTCCATATGTAAATACATAATGTAAATATTTGAATGATACAGTTTACATATCAGTAATTCTGTTCACAAAATTTTATAATTGTAATTGGAATCAAAAACAAAGCAATGAGAAATAAATTGAGTAAAAATATTTAAAAAAATTATTAATGAATTGAAAATGAAAATTTTAATTATTTTCTGTTCTTTAGATTTTTTTAAATTTAAAATACATTATTATAAATATAATGTTATTTTAAAACCATTTTTATCTGAAATTTACATCCAAATAACGTTACTGATATGAAATAAAAATTAAAACATTGGAATAACAAATAATTAAATTTCGAAAATATTAAAATAGTGAATTATTGTAAAAAT
Source organism: Argiope argentata (assembly GCA_026289955.1). Lineage (NCBI taxonomy): Eukaryota > Metazoa > Arthropoda > Arachnida > Araneae > Araneidae > Argiope > Argiope argentata. The sequence goes on from JAOUZG010040121.1 coordinate 1,282,639, forward strand.
ACAAAAGTCCACACATTTTCAAAACTGCAACTCATAAGGAATAAAGTTGAAAATATTATACTAATTTTAAATATAAATTTAGTTAAAATCAAATCAAAGGTAAATAAATATATTCAAATATATTAATAAAGGGTTAAATAGAAAAAAACTTGCAAATAAACAGAATAGTTAAAGAATTCTGCAAAAAATTGTTTATCTTAGTGTCTTTTTTCAATTAATTATAAATTAATATTACTAAAAACCAACTATGGTTACTGGTACTAACCGCCATTTTTCATACTGTAAGGTTCCTTTCGATCCCACTAAAACCGAATGTGGAAGAAGTATTGCTAACTTCTTGCTGTTCTTGCTGTTGCTTCTCCTTTCTACTTGTAACGCCAATGCTATTCTATTCTATTTATTTTCTGAAAAAAATCCTTTAACTTTTCAAAAACTGGAGAAGACGAGATCTTCTTTAAGAGCTATGTCAACTGAAAGGCCGTTACTGGTAGAATATGCTCCTAGCAACCACAAAGAATCGTTTTGAAATGCTTATAATCCTCTCTCGTGATCACTGTCAACACCAGGTCCAAAACTTAAAAAACATTAAGTGCATTAGTATGGAAGATATTTTCGCGAAATCCGTTTAACTTAGGAAATATTTCTGTTATTGAAAGATTCAATTTAATTTTTATCCGAGCAAAGTCGGGAGGCTCATGGCGACATAGGAGATTACAACACGGAAGAATTTCTTTTCTTGAAATTAGAAAAAAAACTGATTATTGTTTTGCAATAGGACGCGTTTAACCAAAATCAAAATAATACCCTGGATTAGCCTTACTTTTATGACAAGGGGCTTATAAAAATATGTCGCTGATTTGTTTCGAACTTGAAGAAAAGTTGTTCACTTTGTTCCATTTATCTCTTATAACTAAACTATTTTTGAAAATAAAAAGGTAAAAAATCTGGGTTTTCTCTTCATTCCGGTAGGGAAAATTTAAAATCAATATCATCCCAGATAATCCAGAACATTTGAAGTGTATGAAAGCCAAATATCAAAAAATATGCACCATTCTTATACCTACCCAAATGCATGCAATATGAACGATTTCAATTAAATACTGCGTGCATTAAAATGATTGGCACACTGGCACGTTTCAAAGTTTTCTGAACTCAAAGTAAGAATTATTCTTTTGAAATAGAATATTATACAATAAACTTTATAACTATTCAAAAAAAACAATAGAGTTTCAGAAAAATTAAATGTAATATTTCCTTTTTGTTTTATACAAATTTTCCATTTGAAACCATTACTAAAAGATAGGTAACGCCTTAAAATTTTTTAACAGGAAAATATTTACTTTCCACGGGATTTGTATAAATATCATAGTTTACCATTACTGCGGGATTACTTTGGCCGTTATGGAGGTATTTTAAAAGATTTAAACAGCAATTTGTGATCAAACGAGAGGATTAAGATGTGTGGAAAATTGAGAGCAATAGTTAAACTTTTAAATAGATCTATAAATGTTATAAACCATTTTTTACGTCGTGGAAATGGTTATGCCAATAAATAATAATCATTTGTAGCCATCCAAACTGACAACCCGATAGAAAAAAAATTATAGTAAAGAAATTAATATCTGAAAATACGAATTTATTCACTTCGCTCAGGTAACAAAATCTACGACCCATCGAGTGGTGATTACGTACAACAATGTACTTTTCTAGAAGAGGAAGGCTTCTTCCAATTTGATTTAAAAGTACAAGGAAAAAAGATTGGAATTCCCACAGGAATTGTTGTTTTGGGAAAAAAATGGAATTGTGTGATACTCATTGACGAAAAGAAACTCAACCAGGGTGATGTAGACTGCTAGAAATATTGCTGGAGAGAATTGTATAACAATAGAGAGATTATGTCGAAGAGGCAAGATGATGGAAGATTCCTTTTGGTATGCACCGGATTCAAATGAGCCTATTAGGGCAGTTGTATTAACTTCCTGTATTTAAAAAAACACCGGGATTATTATTGGACAGTCCTCCTGATTTTGAACACCAATCAGAACCGTCTTTACAAACTTCAGCGCCTCATCAGCGGGATGATATTTGGATGATCCAAATCCATGCACCAGACTCACTTACACAGCGGTTCTTTAGTGGAATTAGAAAACAGTCTTAGATAGTAGACCTTACCACCATGTCATCGCGACTAGAATCTGCGATGGGCATGAAAAACTGTTGTAGCATTTGCAAACAACAGTCTAGCAGCTGCTACGACAATATTTTCTTCCACAATCAGAGCACACTGGAGGCCCATTCTTCATATTCCAATATGAAAACGCTCCAATGATTACTACAGATTCCATTTTTGAATGTTTTTTTTAATAATTATGTACATATTAACAATTGACCAGCTTACAACGCCAACCTGAATTCAGAGCAAATGTGAGAGGCATACTCTCAAGTACAGAATATGCAGTCGGAAAGCAGCACATTAAGTAAAAACATCACTGGTATTTAAAAAATCCATTTCCTCAAAATGGCAACTGAGACAACTGTTTCAAAAACTTGTAGAAGCCATGTCGAATAGAATTTATAAACTCATTCTGAAAAAAGTAGAATAATTGAACGCTGTTGTGATTTCGATTCAATAGACCTATTCTTTTGAAACAGCTGTTTCGCATAAGTCTTCGCTTTCCTTATAATTTGCATGTCCATCTATAATTCCTGTCATTTGTATATTATTTATGAATTATTTTTTTCATTTTTTGAAGTAATATAGTTTATAAAACATTATTTTGTACACAATAAAGTTTTTATTTCAACATAAGGTCCACTTGCAAAAACGAAAGTTAACATTTTCGATACACACTGCAGAAATTTTTATTCTGCAATTCTAATACATATTGAAATAAGCAGTCATTGTTTATATAAATAACTTTTTTTGGTTTTTTAAACTATGAATTTGGACATCACATGTGCTGCTAAAATAGAACATCTTATTAAAAATGGTAGGATATTTGTTCTAAAATAGTTAATATTAAAATTCGAATCGCTGCATAGCTTGATAACAGAAATTAAAATTTATTGCTCGAAGATCTTACCAAAACAATGAACCATTTTCTTTCTGACAATAATAAATTCAAAAGTATTTTTTAATTACAGAACATATAAAAACATTCCCATAACTTTTAAGAGAGTTGGCGTAATGTATTCCCATGCATTAAGACAAATCTGAAAGTTGATAATACAAACTGGATTTTCTTCATATTTTGACACAAATATTAAGAAACGTATGAAAATAAATCCTATTAATGGAGAGAAAAATTTCATTCTGAACCTTTTTAATGCTTAATGAAAAAAATTACAACAAATTTCAGACGGAAACAACACTTCATTCACAGTGATTATTATTAGCAATAACGGCGTGTAACTACGCCATCACACGAACACCTATTTTTGGAAGATTAAAGACACGGATACCCAAATATCAAAGTTACTCAACTTGAATGCGCTGCGTAGTAATTGACTGTCGCATATTGATTGTCTTTCTACTTCGCTCAATTTTAATCGGTGATTTCTTTGGACAGATATAGTTTAACTTCATTGCAATGTTTTCATCTAGGTATAGCCTTTAAAAATGCGTTCAATATTTAACCATGACCTATCCCTTTAGTTGAGTTCTCCAAAATTCAAAACGAAGGCCGCCGAAATATCGTTTGCAATTGTTCTGAAAAACACATTGGTAGCGCTTAATCAGCACATGTTATGTGATTCGCTAACTCACAATACATCAATAAAATAAAGCAGGAAGAAAACTTGTTTAAATCAAACATAATTTAAACAGTGAACAGCTGCGTCTGCAAAATCTATTGCTTACTCTTTCGAAAAGGTTTAACTTAAAAATGCATGCAAATAATATTTTTGTTATACGTATTAAATATAGAAAAGTTATTAAAATAAACGATGAAAACGATAAAATATGCATAATAAAAGATTTAAAAATAACTGCGACTTCCAAAAAAATAATCAATTACAAAAATATTTTAACTGTAAAATGCATACAAATTTAAAGTTTTCTGACATGCCATCTATTGCATATAAAATTTAGTTTCAATAAAAATAATGTAGTCAGCTTTTAAGATTTTATTTCAAGACGCTGAGTAAGTGGAATGGTAAAGGGTATTGACAAAATGCCCCCCACTTTCCTAAAAAAGAATATGTATGTAAGTAAAGAATTGAAATAAAATAATATTTCAGTGCTAGAAAATTAATAGCCTACTTTGCAAACACTCTTACCATTTTATTTTAACTTAAATTAATTCACATTTGGACGATCACATTCATTGTATGATAAAGCTGAGGAGAATAACACTTTGAATGTTAATTTTCAAATAAATAAATTGTTATCTTTTTTAAAAAAAAATTTGAAATGATTTCAACTAAGTAGAATAGGTACTCTCCATTCTTTATAAATAATAGAAATTGGGAGTGGTCGGTTCAACTTTGACTTCTTGGCCATTATATATGGTAAGCAAAAGTTAATCTAATTAACTTTAATTAATTGAGATTTTAAAATTTAATATACTTAATAGTTTACAGTACAATTATTTATTTGAAATCAAAATTCAAGAGTACTCAAGAAATTCTTTTAAAATTCAGGACAAACAAGGAAAATTCGCTCGAGCTATTCCAAGAAATTCGATAATTTGCTAGGTAATCTGTGAATGTATTAGTCTCTTTATACGCTTGTAAAAAGTTAATTTTATTTGCTAGTTAATCTTTTTAAAATGTAATCTATTTAACATTTGATAATATAAGGTATTAATTTATTTATAAGCAAAATTCAAAAGCAAACCAGACATTTCAAGACAAGCAGTCGAAATGTGGAACCATACAGGTATACATCTGGTTATTTATATGTTTCGAAAAAGTGAACTTAATGATTTTCTGCCAATTAATATTTTTAAAATGTTACCTATTTATTATTTTATAATGCAAGATATAAGAAAAATTTAGGATTATCTAGGATTTCGGGGCGAATCTAGACAATTTTTCATACGGGACTCGTACAGGAAATTCGAGACTTTACTGTCTACTTCAGGATTTCTAATCAGTTTAGTAAAAGTATTCTGTATATGATTCTTGATTCTCAAAATAAAAGATAGTGATTTATTTATAAGAAAAAGTCAAAAACAAGCAAGACGTTTCAATTCAAGAACAACAGTCAAAATGGGCGACTATACAGGCATACATCTGGTTACTTTATATATTTTACAAAAATTAATTTAATGAATTTCTGTCAATTAATATTTTAAAAATGTTACCTATTTATTATATTATGATCAAAGATATAAGAAAAATTTAGGAGTATCTAGAATGGCAAATCAAGACAATTTTTCATGCGAAACTCATACAGGAAATTCGAGACTTTATACTGTCTACTTCAGGATTTCTAATCAGTTTAGTAAAAGTATTCTGTGTATGATTCTCAAGAATTTTTGTCATCGAAACTGTTAACCTTCTCAGAAACTAAAACTCAGAGATGTGTTTTAAAAGCCTAAAAGATAAAAATCCTATTATAAAATATCTTTTCACGATTTATTATTATCTATACATTCTGAAGTGCCCTATAAATTACCGGAAAAAATTCCATTTAGACGTATGTAAAAATATCTCCAAGATACTGGGGCAGAAGTTAATAACTCATAATTGTCCCATGTCCAAAATATAAGCTTCCTATTTATCGAAAATCGATATCGGTTATTTAAGTTTGATAAAACGTTGAGTTATTTCTGTATTTAACCTAGATTTTGCGACTCTTGTCTGTGTATACATTAACAACAATAAAAACAATTTCAGTTTCATCTAGTTTAATTCTGCTTTACATTATAAAATATTTATAGTCCAGTGGTGGTTCATCTATTAGGACTGCTCAGTTGCAATCCCCGTTATAATATTTCAAAATCCTGCTTTTTATAGAAGTAATTTCTTAGTTATAATAGTTAGATAAAGCCAAACTCCCAGAGCAAAAACGGCCATTTTTTTCTCTGGGAGTTTGACGGAATACGAAATTAATAATAAAAAAAAAGAATAATAAAAATCAACTTTCTAGCGATGCACAGAATTCGCCTGCATGTCAATTCATTCTCGACAATATCACTAATTGACAAATCAAAAATTAAACATCTGCTTTTTTCCCACTGAGTGTTGTGGAAGTTTGTTAATGATTTCTACTATTCAAGTTATGAGTTCAGCCAGCTGCATTCTAATTTTTAATACTAAATTTATTCTAGAAATTTTTTCCCCTCTTATTTGTTATTTTATGGTTTCAGTTCTACTTTCATATTTCCCAAACATAATCATATTTGTTTGTCGTTTTCTTTTGTTAGAATTCGTTCATCGAAAAAATACATATTGATAGTTTCGTTAAATAAATTCAGATGATAGCAATAAAAAAATTGGGGTTTTTTTATTTTTATTTTCTCGTATACGAATCATAGAAAGTACTGTAAGCCTCAAAAAGTTCGAATTAGATATTTTGACAATTATCCACGTTTCAGACATCCCTGAGCCCGAAAGACACATTTTTGGAATTCGGAGCCAAATTTTGCTCTGACATTGATTTCTGTTGGTCGAAATATAGGTCTCCAACATACATTCCCGATTTTTTTTGTATCATAGATGTAAACGCAATATTTATAAAATATGAAGTCTCATACGTGATCTTGTGACTACAATTCTAATTCGCCGGCTTTCTGGCACAGAGGTAGCGCGTCTTTCTCCCCTTCTGGGAGTCCCGGGTTCGGGTATGGTTGCTCTTCTGTGTACTATTTGTAAGATGTGTGACTGTGCCCCTTCTAAAAAGGAGCTGTGCAAGCAAATGTGGTGAGTGAGTAGCTAAGTCGTACTCTTTGTCCTAGTTGGCGCTACTTCAAAAACAAGAGACGCTTCTTTTGGCTTAAATCTGCTGCTGTATCAGTGGGGGCTTGTCCATGGCAAGTGCCATAAGTAACAACAACAATTCTAATTCTATGATCGTGGTATCTTGGTGTTAAGGTATTGGCTTCAGCACTGGAGAGTTTCAGGTTCGAGACCCGATTCCACCGAAGAACCGTCGTGTAAGAAGGTCTATAGCACGTTAAATACATCTAGGGAAAACATCCATTCTCTGGTGAGAAACGGATGTTTAAAGTGAAAGGTGCCAATTCAGGTGTCGTCCTCGTCATCTGACCGGGGTTCAAAATTACGAAATCCGTCCCAAAATAGCCCTAGAGTTGCTTTACCCCTTGTTGTTGTTGTTGTTACTTATGACACTTGCCATGGACAAGCCCCCGCTGACTATATCAGCAGATTTTAAGCCGAAAGAAACGCCCCTTGTTCCAAGTAACGCCAACTAGGGCCAAGAGTACGACTTAGCTATACACTCATCACAGTCGCTTGCACAGCCCCTTTTTACAGGGGGCACAGTCACACATCCCACAGATAGCACACAGAAGATCAACCATGCCCTAACCGGGACTCCCAGAACACGAGGAAGACACGCTACCTCTGTACCAGAAAGCCGGCCTTTAACCCTTTACGGTCGGAAAAGTAATTCGATGCATAGTTATTCACCCCATACATGGACCTGTTTATTACATCAAAAAATAAATACATGCAACTACTGTAAGTTAAGTTTCCCTGAAAAATAAATCTGCATAATTTTAACATTCTGTAGATGTTTTTAACGATTAAAATTTTAAAAAAGGAATGAATAAAATATCAGAATGATGCACCTTCTTGAATGGTGGCTGAGAGTAGACTACGACCTCAAAGGGTTAAAACTGGACGTCAATATAACTAAATCAAAATTATAATTCTACATCGAATTTTGGATTTAGTCAGAATGAAAAATGGCTTTAAAAATACATATTTGATTTTCTGGTGCTTGAATAATAATCGCATTTCGGGGATTATCACCAAAATAATTATATAAACAAATAAATTGCCAAAGATTGCATATTAAGTTTACTAAAAAAAGCTAGATTCATTTGGATTCATGCGGAAGATAGATATTTCGTAACTGTATTTTACAAATGAAATACAATTAATGCGTAACTACGGTTTTTTTACAACATTGCAAAGTACAAAACTTTCACATGCTGAACGCTGATAATACAAATCTAAGCACTCGTGGCGTTCACGGCCTTGAACAAGGTCCACAATTTCATGTTGAGGGGAGGGGAATATCTTTATTAAAGAACGCGTGAGAAAGTTTTGAGGACACCTCTCCTATTGGTTGAGTATTGGATTATTCATGTTATGTTGATACTAGTTATGTTTATGTCTACACAGATCTAAATAAATATTGTTTTAGTTATTATAAATACTTGACACATGGATTCGCCAAACACAGTTGTGATCACAGGTGTTATCTTGATTGTTAAATACAATTCACCCAATGCTAGAATTCAATTCATTCACTCGTGGTACAAATATGAAAAGTGGCAACAGTTTTCCGTAATTTAAAAATAATTTCATCTCTTGGAATTCGAGAGGAAAAAAATCATACACACTTCATAAGCAACCGGTGACACGTTTTCAGTTATGAATAAAGAATAGTTCAAAGAAATAATCGTGCACGATGATTAAAAAATGACGAATGGAGAACTGAACTATCTCGTTATATCGACCGTCAGTGGAAGCTGTGATAGTGAAAAAGATACACTGCATACGAAAAGTATGGAAAAATATATAAAATTACAATGCGCACTATTTATACATATTTAGAAGGACTCTTGTTATTGTTACTAAGGGCACTTGCCATAGTCAAAACGCGCTGACAGCCGTTAGCATTTTTAAGCTGATTAAGCGCCTCTTGTTTTTCAGTAGCGCTAACTTAGGGCCACGATTACGACTTAGCTACTCACACGTTACATTCGCTTGCAAAATCTCTTTTTAAGGGGGGGAGGCATATTCTCACACCTCACAAATAGAACACAGAAGAATAACCATCGTGCCGGCTTTCTGGCCCAGAGGTAGCGCTTCTTCCTCGTGTTTTGGGAATCCCGGGTTCGAGTCAAAGCTCGGGCATGGTTGTTCTTCTGTGTGATAGCTGTGAGATATGTGACTGTGCCCCCATGTAAAAAGGGGCTGTGCAAGCAAATGTGTGGTGAGTGTGTAGCCAAGTCGTACTCTTGGCCCTCGTTGGCGCTACTTCAAAAACAAGAGGCGCTCCTTTCGGCTTAAATCTGCAGCTGTATAGCGGGGTGCTTCTCCATGGCAAATGACATAAGTAACAACAACAACACAACCATCGAACCCGGGATGTTCAGATCCAGGGATAGACACGCTACCTCTAAGCCAAGTCACCGGCATTTAAAAGGACTAATTGATATAAATTATAAAGTTTATACAGGAAATTTTAATAAACTTTTATTAAATATTTAATGATATTAACACAAATTTATTAAAGGAAACAATTTTATACTACCTCTGTGGTAGGAAAACTTTGTACTCCTTTAGTAGCTCTTACTCCATAATAAAAAGAAAAACTGAATATTTAAAAGGGCATTATGTGCTAATGCGAAACCTTTTGTGCTACATTGCGAAATCTTTGATCAAAATCAATGATCCATAACAGAATCTCATGAAAACAATTACCATTTGTTTCGAGGTGTCTTCCGATTTTCAGGTAAACTTAATTTTTACAAATTATAGCTATTTTCCTGATTTTATTTATTTTCCTGAATGACAAAAATGAATTGTTTTATTTCGTTTGAAAATCAATTCATTGTAAAAGTTAGATGAACCGAGTTTTCGTGGAAAAACGGAGCTGCGATTGTGTTTTTGTACATCGAAAAAAAAGCATGAAAAGTTGTAGAAGGTGTAATTACGCCAGCTTCAAAACAATTTAAATCCAAGGGCAACATCCAGAATTTGGAAGAACACTCTTGGCAATAATTGCCTAGGTGAATCTTTTGTTAATTTTGATTCTTTGAAAAAAATCAAACCCGAGGTCATAAAAGCAAAGATTTTCGTAATAAACTTGAAACTTTTCGCAGAAAAGGCACCATAATAGCAACAGCTCAAGCCATTAAAGAATCCATATCTACATTATTCTTAATTTAAAAAAAAGTAAAATTCATAAAGCTGTTTCTTACAAAGAAGAAGAATAAAGCAAAGCTTCAGAACCAAGAGATCCCACATACATGAGTAAAATGCAATAACGAAATTATTGAAAAATCCAGCAACTATTTGAACTTCAAAATAAAAATGAGGATTGATAACTTTAATTTATTGTTTCATTTAATCTGGTTTTTTGGTAACAAATGCTGCGTTTTATATTTATTTTCTCTAGCTGCTATTATTAATGGGGCAAATTTATATTCACTAACTATTAATATTGCTATGGGATGAAGAGTGTATTTAAAAAAACGAAACTGTTAATATATTGATGCATAGTATTGAAACAAATAGTTAAGTTTTAAAATTTAAAAAAATCCCGGGTTCGAGTCCCGGTTCGGGCATGATTGTTTATCTGTATGCTATCTGTGAGATGTGTGAGTGTGCCCCTCTATAGAAAGGGGCTATTCAAACGACTGTGCTGAGTTTGTAGCTAAAGTCATACTCGGCCCTAATTGGCGCTACTTCAAACAAAAGACGCATATCTTCAGATTAAAATCTGCTGATGTATCAACAGGCTTGTCCATGGTAAGTGCCATAAGTAACAACAAAAAAATAAAAAAAATCATAAAATTATCATAAAAGTGAAAAATTCCTGACAATGTATGTATGTCTTCAATAGTAATTATGGGTTTATTATTTTATAAAATTAATGTAGATAAAAGTAGGCATTTAATTAAAAAATTCCTATTCATTCTCTGAATAGAATATTCTTGATTATTAATTATAGAATCGAATGAAATTAACGTTTTTTCAATCCTCTCTCAGCAACAACAACAAAAAAAATACATTCGAAATTGTTCATTCGAATATATCGTATCTTAAACGGAAGGAGAAATAACTCCGCATTCTGCTTCATCATCGATTAAATTAGCACCAAGCAATTAATCTTAATTTAATTATTAATTGAAGAAGGATTTTTTGCTTACAGGAGCAGAGAAATAATAATTAGAGCAGAAAATTTACGAATTTTTTAAAAAAGGGAGTAACGAATTGTATGACGTATAAATGAAACATGTTATCCTTGCGATGTTAGGAATGAAACGAAAGTGGTGAAACGGCGTATAAATGAGAAATTTATAAACGGTGTTTTAATGTGTATTAAAATGCTAATACAGGGAATAAAACGAATTAAAAAGTATAAGAAAATGCTTTAATACATTCTTTGCTAAAATGACGCTAAAAGATTTAGACGCTTTAAAGTAAAAAACAATATGTTACAATTCCCCAAATGGACTAAAAATCCACAAAAGATACGAATTTTTTTAAAAAAAGGAAAGTAACGAATTGTATGAGGTATAAATGAAACATGTTATCCTTACGATGTTAGGAATGAAACGAAACTGTGGTGAAACGGCGTATAAATGAGAAATTTTTAAAAGGTGTTTTAATATGTATTAAAATGCTAATACAGAGAATAAAACGAATTAAAAAAATTATAAGAAAATGCTTTAATACATTCTTTGCTAAAAATGGCACTAAAAATTTAGATGCTTGAAAATAAAAATAAAAATGCTATAATTCCCTAACTAGACTAAAAATCCACAAAAGGTGGTTTTAAGAATTTTAATAATGATTTAAATTTCTAAAAATGATTTTAAAAAATTTTGTTTTAAATTATGAAATTTTGCTTTACTGATATAGTAGCCGGACGTTTTAAACTATACAAGAAGTCCTCGATTTTGAACCTTTTTTTTTTGTGATTGTTGAGAACGCGCTTCGAATTTGAATTAAAATTCTCCGATTTTCTAATATTTTTCATCCTATTAAGTAGCTCATATTAATATTTTTACAAAATTTATTTTTCAAAAAGTCAATTTCTGAAGCATTGCACCTTTTCTACTTTTATTGTTCAAAAATCAGCACTCAGATAAAATCAAAATATTAATTAATCAAAAGAAAATGCATAACTATTGTTAACCCTTTGGGGTCCGATGTGGAGTGTGACTCGATATTCAAGACTGTGCATCATTTTGAAGTTTTATTTATTTTTCAAATTTAATTGTTAAAAATACCAACATAATGGTTAAGAGATGTAGATTAATTTTTCAAAGAAATTCAACTTAAAAGAATTATATATATTTATTTTTCATAGCAATAAACAAATCTTTGTAATAGGGGAATAATTTTGCATCTAATTATTTTTCGGACTGCAAAGGGTTAAAGCTTATTGCGCGAAAAGTAAACTTTTGGAAATATGCTCGACTATCGTTATCAGAGTGTCTATCAACACGATAGCTCAAAAATGCTTTGAATTAAATAAATTAAAGTTTGTATTTAATTTTGCTCCAATTTATGAATGTGAATCACTTACAATAAGTTTGCCTGTCTGTCTGTCCCAATACAAATAAACTTGATAATTATAAAATGAAATAAGGTAGAAGAATAAAATTTTGTCCTCAGGAGTAGTATAAAATTGTAGACTCGCATCGAATTTTGGAAAGAAATTCATTTACGGAGTTGACCATTTGTCGGTCTGCTCACTTGTCGATATGCAAATGCGATAACAAAAAATACAATAATTTAATAATAAATGCAATAATTTGATATTTCCCTAGAAAGGGTTGAACCAACATTTGTGTCAAATGTTGGTTCAACCCCTTCTAGGGACATAGGAAGTATGCTTACTACGAAATTCATCAATTTTTGTGTGAAAGTACGTTGGTGGCATAAGTTCTGATAAATTTTTCACTAAGACAGCAGCTTAGATGCTTCAGTTCCTTATCCTACATCAAATGGGCCGATGTCCTGACACCAGGAGTAGCGTGCCTTCTTCGTGATGGGGATGTCCTGAATTCAACTTGGTTCTTCTCCTGTTCAATTTGTGAGATGTGTGAATGTGCCCTTCTGTAGAAAGGGGCTGTGCAAGAAAATGCGATGTGTGAGTAGCTAAGACGTACTTATGGTCCTGTTTTTGTTGTTGTTACTTATGGCTCTTGCCTATGGACAAGCCCCCCCCCGCTGATACAGCAGTATATTTAAGCCGAAAGGAGCGTCTCTTGTTTTTGAAGTAGCGCCAACTAGGGCCAAGAATACGACTTAGCTGCACACTCACCTCATTTGCTTGCACAGCTCCTTTTTACCGGGGAACACAGTCACACATCTCATAGATAGCACACTGAAGAGTAACCATGCTTACTAGGACTCGAACCCGGGACTCTCAGAACACGAGGAAGACACGCTACCTCTGTGCCAGAAAGCCGGCACTCATGGTCCTAGTTGGCACTACTTAAAATGAGAAACACAGCTTCGGCTTAAAATCGGCTTAAAAAAGGTGTACGTACACAATTGAAACTTCGAAAATCATTCAAAATATCGGATATTTTTTTATTGTTTCAAAATGTTCTCTGATTCTTTAGCTTTCAAACGATACCAAGATGTTGTCAATATTCGGAATATTTCTCGAGTTATAAGGATTTTTCTTGAGGTACTTTCACTAAAAACTCTAGTTTCGTTTTCTTAAAAAAATGTAAACAAACAACTTTTCATAAATTTAATGCTTTTTATTTCATTCCTTCTGTTTGGCAACGATGTTTAACTGTAAATTTAACTGTATTCCGCCAGTTTTATTTACTCTTAAAAGGTTTATTTCCATATGCTTTTTACCCATACTTGTGATTTTTTTTTTTTACTTTTCTTACTATATAAAATGGGTTCTGCAAAACGTTATAAGCGTTTCAAGAAAAGAAAGTTTATTTCTAATCAACATATGAAGACTAAAGAGATAAAAGACTAAGATTCTGAAAAGTTATCAGAAAATTCATCTGCTTCTGAAACGAAATTGGTCAATGTTTTTTGATAATTCAGGAAATAATGATGCAAAAGGAGAATGCTTTTTTTATAGAAATTGACTGCATCAACAAACTATTTGCTTTTTTATGCTACCCGTAGTGCTCTGAAAAATCATTGTATGTCCAATGCAGTACTTTCAAGAAAATGGGATGCTGTGTTGAATTAAATCTTGTATGCCACAGCTGTGATTCTGTTAGTGATTCTTGCACTACTTCAAAAAAACAAGGCCAGTTTTATGAAGTAAACAGGCGTGTTGTGTATGCCATGAGGCAAATAGGATGTGGTCATACAGAAGCAAGCGACTTCATGACTGTTATGAATATACCTCCTCCACCAATTCCTGCTCCATATAATAAACACATGAAAGCATTGCTGCGTGTCATAAAACCTCTTGCTGATGAGACCATGCGATTGGCTGCCTGTTCGACAACTAAATAATACATCTGAGCGTGGAGTGTCTGTTGATGGAACCTAGCATCAAAGAGGCTTCTCCTCATTAAATGGAGTTGTGACAGCTCTTTCTATAGATACAGGGGAAGTGCTTGGTGTCGAAGTTTTGTCAAATGATTATATTGGCTGTCGCAAATGGAATAAAAAAGATAAATCTTCGGTTGAATATCAGTCTTGGACAGCTGATCATATTTGCTCTGTTAACTATCACGGTTCATCCAATAACATGGAACCCATAGGTGCAGGAAGAATTTTCCAGCGGTCGTTGGAGACAAGGGGATTAGAATATAGATATTTTTATGGAGATGGTGACAGCAAAAGCTACGCTGCTGTTTGTGAGCTCGATTCATATTGTGGTAAAAGCATTAAAAATAAAGAATGCATTGGGCATTACCAAAAAAGATTTGGAACTGCCTTGAGAAAGCTAAAGAAAACAGTAAAAGAAATAGGAGGAAAAGGGAAGCTGACATGTTAAGATAAATAGGATGCAAAATTATTTTGATCTAGCATTACGCAAAAGCACTGGCTCTGTAAAGGCAATGGCAGATGCAATTTGGAGCACATTTACCACCTTAGTGCTCAGGATACTCATCTTCTGCATACTAAATGTCCCAAAAGTAGTGACAGCTGGTGCTTATATCAACGTACCATCTCTCATGGGAAGCAAAATTCCTATAAACATAAAGGAGGATTGACAATGACGATACTAAAACACATCAAACCAATTTATACAAGATTAACTTCTGCAGAAATGCTAGAAAAGTGTCTTCATGACAAAACGCAGAACACCAATGAATGCCTCCATTCCCTCATTTGCGAACGGTGTCCAAAAACTAAATTTTCTGGTGCCGATGTGTTGAAACTTTCAGTTTAGATGCAGTTATTCACTTCAACAGTGGATTCAAACCAGAATTGAAAATTATGAAGCGGATGAACATTAATCCTGGATATTTCATGGTGAAAAGCATAGAAAATAGAAACAAATTAAGAATATCTGAAAGTTTGCGACAATCGACACCACTGCAGAAACAGAGAAAAAAATGTTTACGTGGCATGAAAAAAAGAAAGGAAGACAAAATAATTGAAAAAGAAGGAGTGAGCTACTCTTCAGGAAGTTTTTAATTTTGTAAGTAATAATTTTTGGCATTTTTTAAAAATAGATCATGATGAAAATATAATTTCAAAATTTTAAACTCATTTTCTAAAGAATGATATTTTTCCACTATGTTGCTCATTCAAACAATGATAACTCAATAAAAATTAACCAAATGTAATTATTTGTATATCAAAATAATCTGAATGAAACTGTGAAGGGGATGAACCTCAATCAAAGCTGTAGTTAAAAAAAGAAAATTTTTATTGCTAATTAAGTATCAAAATTACTGAAAAAATCTATTTTTCTATTCATCGTTGATGAAAAAATTGTTAAAAAAACTATGTATTTTTATAACTTGATTGAGGCTCATCCCATGAAGACTAATATTAGGCATAATTTGCAACTAGAATTGTGACTCTGTACAAATTAGAATTTAAGATATCATGTTTCAAAAAATATGCTAATTAGCTCATTAAATATTAATTCATTAATTAATAACTAGTATAATAGGATTTTCCCACTTAAATGAGTTTAAACATATATTAATGACCTACTGTGAAAAAATTCTTTTTATAGATAAAATTTTTTTAAAAAAATCTTCAAGTGTATACGTACCCCATTAATAAAATTAAATGCATCTAATAAGCTAAATGAATCACTTTTGTTTAAACAATCTCAACCTTAAAAATATTTTAATATAACTTGACTAGAACAAAAATGGCCTTTTCAAGGGTTAAATCGGTCCATGGTTTCGGTAGTTATTCAAAATTCATATTTGTTTTATTACTTCGAAACATAAAATGTCACTCTTACTTCGAAGCACAAAATGCTCAAACTCTAAAAAAATTAATCCGAGTATTTATTGTATCTGAGTATTTGTTATATCTGAGTTATTTGTCGTATCTGACTATTTGTCGTATCTGAGTATTTGCTGTATCTGAGTATCTTAATCTGAGTATTTGTTGTATCTGAGTATCTT
>JAOUZG010040121.1:1299111-1322880 GCA_026289955.1 Argiope argentata
AGTATCTTAATCTGAGTATTTGTTGTATTCAAAGCCTTGATTAAATCCCACAACATTACACGCAGAGCAGGCAAATTCTACATTTATTATTGAGTAAGCGAGAAAATTTCGGGAATATCTCTCCCCCTAGCTTCAATTTTATCTAGATAACCCTTCGTCACTCAGTTTTTACAAATACCTCGAATTTTGCAAACGGGTCCTACGGGATATTGGATGATTCTCCTGAAAATTTAATTACTATATACGTATAAGCTGAAAGCTATATTTTTTCATGCATAACAACTAATCATCTCATGATAGATGTTGTAGGCATATCTTAAGTTTGAAACAGGAAAATTTCTGAAAAAAAGGCAAAATGAAGGGTGAAAAGGAAATCGTCAGTTATTTCAATGTCAGTACCTAAAGCAAATCAATCTCTTCTCTCAAAGAAAAATAAACGGTGCACTTGAATTGACGTCAATGACTGTCATTGGAAACCTACGCTGTTTGCAAACGAACGCCTTCGTGTGTACGTTGGGAACTAGAAAAAAATTACAACATTCTTCTACAGGCCGAAAAGCAAACGAATGTTTCATTGCAGTTACAAATAGAATGATTCATCAATTTCTGGCTCTTAAATATATTCAGCCAGACTTCCATCCATTGAATAACCAAAACATCAATATGCCATGTTATTATTATTTTTTAACTTGATCCTTTTCGAATTGATAATAATTATTTTAATAATCAATTTAAGAAGTTACTTTTTGTTTCAATTTTATGCTTAAAACAGTTAGCTTATTATGCTTAGTTAACGTCTCTCTCTTTTTCTTTTTTTATCAAGATCATCTGTTCTATCTTGACTGGAGTCTTAATCATAATAATATTTTTAATGTGCGCTATTTAGCAATGAAATGCTTGCTATTCTACGATATTCCTACCATGAGGAACATGAATGTGAACCAGTTTCTCCTGAAAGTCTTACCTCCAAATACTGGAGCTAAAAATCAAACTTCTATTTTATGATACTCTTAAGTGTTATTTTAACATGCATAAGGTATCTTACATCCTTTTTAACATGATTTCATGATTCAAGGATTTGGGTAATGTTAGTTTTAGAATTTCGAGCTTATCACTTTCGGTCGTTTTGCTCTGTACTTGGATGATATGAAGTGAATAAATAGCACACTTATTTGGAGTTCTTTGTTAGGTGTTTTTCGCTTAACTTTTTTCCCCAATGTTGGTTTTCCCATCTTCTTTTTCAATTATATTTTGTTTTAGTTCGAAGCTTTAATGAAGTTTCTATAAAGCACTTCTTCATAAAAAGAGAATGGTTTCTCCTCCTTTTATTCAACTCTTCCCTGATGTGAGGAAATCAAAATCGACTGGCATAGGCACAAAAGCAACGAGGGCTTCCTTATGAAAAAACGAAAGAAGGTATAAGGTGGACAATTTGGAACTAGGCAACAGAAGCAGTAAAAATACAACTTCTTAATTCATTACATTCTTTTCTGCACACTTAAAAGTTAATATTTAGTACTTTAAATATGTGATAACTGTATTCTCTTCATTTGATATCAAACCGATAAATATATATGCCATATGTCTTACTTCCTCAGACGTTTTTATTTGTGAACTTCGAGACTTAATATGGGCTGTGGTGCCCTGGTGGTAGTGCCTCGGCTCATGAAACGTAGGGTTTTAGGTTCGAGACCCAATTCTACCGAAGAATCATCAAGTAAGAGAGTATATTCCCCATTAAATCTTCCTTCAGCTGGTGTGGCATAGAGAGGGGAGTGCTTGCTCAGGTGTCGTCCTCGTCGTCTGAGCTTAGTTCAAAATTACGAGGTCCGTCCTAAAATAGGCCTAGTGTTGTTTTACAACGGGCCATTAATATAACTAAACTAAACTCCAGACTTGTAATCCCTACTTTATGAATTACAATCCAAATTCCATTATGTAGCAACAGAACGCATTCTTGAGCTTTCCGAAGAGGAAACTCATTTCTTTCTAACCCTGTAAATAAATACAATATGTGGAAAGCCAAAAGACGCTCTCTCTCTCTCTCTCTCTCTCTCTTTTTTTTTGAGGAGAAAATATTTAGATACGAATCACAAACTGATTAGATATAAATATTTTTTAATATTACCTACTTTTGACCTGCTCCTTTAAATAAAAAAAATCGTGAATGCACTTAATTTAACATGTTATTTGAAGCAGTCTGTTACATAGGGTGTTCATTAATTATTGTCGGGGTTTCCGTACCTCATAACTTTCGAAAAACAAATATTTCACAAAACTCGATTACGTTTTCGTAAATTACAACTCAAAGAATTTTATTAATGATATTAAAGTGCTCAAAAAGCTTATATTAAAGCTTGCACAATTAGCACTTTGTGGGCATTCAGCTGAAGGCGGTTTTGGAGAACGTTCCATAGCATCGTATGCGGCATATGTAACTGCACAGCTGATTGTCTCGTTGATTTTGGTGGACTACGAGTAAACGTTTCTTGGATGCGATCAACATTTTCCTGCGAAGTGCTCGGTCTTCCCGCTCTCTTTCGGTCTAGGAGCTACCAGTTTCCTGAAATTGTGTTAACCAGCGTCTGATAGAATTATCCGAAGGAGGATCTTTCTTGTACGTGGTCCTGAAGTGACGTTGAGTAGTTATGACTGATTTAGTTTCGGAAAACCACAATACACACATTGCTTTTTCTTGCACGGTTGTCATTTTTATTTATGACGTCATAATTACCCAGACTGCAAATGCGCCAAGATTTCATTGTTGTCACTTAAAATTCTTTGAGTTGTAATTTATGAATACGTAATCGGTTTTTGCGTAATATTTTTTATTCGAAAGTTATGAGGTACGGAAACCTCGACAATAATTAATGAACACCCTATATTGTAATATTCTTTTTACAGTTTATCTGCCTTTATTTACATTTTTGAACCTACACTCAGTTTTATCATGATGAAATCGGGACCGAGAAGGTGCTATATGACATTGTCAGCATGAGAGTGGATAGATTAAACTTTCTGAATTTCAATCCGGCTACAGAAATATCAATCCGAAACAAAAAAGAATAAATAAATGAAGCAAAATAAAAATAATAAATTAAAAAATAGAAATGGCTAATTGTTTAAAAATATTTTTACTTAAAAATTATAAAAATTAAGGAACAAATAATATTTTTTGTTCCAATATTCTTTGTTTTTCAGTTAGTCTGATTATATGTTGGTCTCAGTAAATTGATTGTGCTCTTTTTGTAGTAAAAGTTAACACGTTCGCTGTCACTACTCACCTCTAATATCCTGGCCATCTCTCTATTTAGATGACCCCTTCTTTGTTAGTTTTTAACTGTAGTAGAGAAGGGATCATCTAATTACATAGATGGTTTGTTGCAATTACATATCATATGTCACGCACAGACGTGGGATGCGGCATCCAGTGTGCTAAGAAGGAAAAAAAATTATAAATTAATTTTTTGAAAATTATATTTATTTAATCTTTTTATTATTAACTACTAAATTTTAACTGTAGTAGAGAAGGGGATCATCTAATTACGTAGATGGTTTGTTGCAATTACATATCATATGTCACGCACAGACGTGGGATGCAGCAGCCAATGTGTTAAGAAGGAAAGTTTTTCATAAATTAATTTTTTGAAAATCATATTTATTTAATATTTTTATTATTAACTACTATATTATAAAAATTGATAATTCCAATACATCATTTAATTTTAGTACAATTTAAGGGAAAACATTTGAGAAACCGTTGCTGTCTTGTTTAATTCAGAAATTACCTACTAATTCAATTAACATAGAGCCACAAACATTTCTCATTTCTTAAATTGCACTTACGTGTGTGGCTCGCGCTAAAAAACGTGATTTAAAAAAGCATTTCATATTATTATCTTTTTTTAATATATCAGAGACCTTGAAAACCCATTATTACTGAAAATAAAACCAAAATTAAATGGATAATAGACGACTCGGGTAAGAAAAATAACCTTTCTGAAAGTAAATGATATCCTATAAATTTTTCTTTTATCTAATAAAGACGGCCATATTTTACTTACAGTGCATGCTAAGAAGAAAATTCTATCAAATTTCATTTGGATATTAGTGGAAAAGCTTTAAAATTTTTTTATAAGCAAAATTAGCGGTAAATAAGAATAGTTCTCTAACTCGTAAGATACTGTTAAAATCCAGTATATCTGGTCACTTGAGGATTAATTAATTAATTAATTAATTGATTATAAACATTTTGATTTCAGCCTGGGTTGCTATATAGATATTGAGGAGGTGATAAATAAGAACGTTTCTCGAACTCGTAAAAGACTGTTAGCATCCAGTTTCTCACTCGTGACTTTAGGATTAATTGATCGATCGATTGATTGATTATAAATTTTTTGAATTCAACGTCGAATTTTGTAGTTATTTAGTAAGGGTGAAACCGGGATATACTGATAAAAACTGAACCGTCCCTTCTCATTTCGGACAGTCGGTCACTTAACAGTGATGCTTATGATAGCATTATTCTACAAGCAAAGAAAATTAATAAAATTTTTAAAAAACTGTCATTATATTTTTAAACAAGGTAGTCATGTTCTGGGCAAATTAGAATAGTTCTTTAAAAATTATATATTTGAAACTCAGCCGGTTTAATACTGTTTTATATTTGGCTTCCTGTAACAAATTTTGACCAACATTTGGCAGATTTCTAAAAAATTAGTGTTAATCTAGTCAATTAGTTGGTAATATGTAGAAAATTAGTGTTAATCTACTTAGTTTAGTTTGTTATGTAATCTACATAGTTAATTTACTTTCTTTTAATCTGTTAGTTAATCTACATAATTTATTTCGTTTAATTTGTTAGTTAATCTACTTAGTTTATTTTGTTAGTAATTCTACATAGTTTAATTTTTTAGTTAATCTACTTTGTTTAATTTGTTTAAGGTTAATCTAAAGATTTATTTTGTCAATTTTTTAGGATATCATTTAATACACCTCACATTTTATTCATGATTAACTGCCTAATGTAACTCATTTTTATTATTACTTATTATATTTTAATTCATACTGTACATTATAATGTTTATTCATCCATTTTTTTGTACTCCAAATACTCATCATTATAGTTTTTATCATTTCTTGTTTTGTTTTATGTTTTCGTATTTTGACAGTTGTTTGTTTCTTTCAAATTGATTCCTGTGCAATTTTTTTTAATAAATCCCCCCTACATCTATACAAAGCTGGAAAGTGGCCATATGAGCCTAGAAAACGGAGGTGTGGTGTTTAGTCTTAAGTTCAATTTACTAGTTGGTAATATCAGGAAAGTCAGTGTTAGTTTACCTAGTTAGTCTAGTTCGTTAGTAATATCTAGAAAATTAGTGTTAGTCTATCTACTTAGTATAGTCAATCAGTTGGTAATATCTAGAAAATTGATAGTTTTGGAATTGTCGTATTCACAGATAGACAAAGAAATAGATTCCAAAGTGACACATTCTTAAAATTTATTTTCCGAACTCGGATAAGATTGGAATTATATAAAAATTTCGATGATGATATTTGATTTTTACTGTATTTTCTATTTGTATACTTAATATACGAAGAAGTAAAAAAAAATCAATACAAGATATAGATTGAAATTAGGATTCTACCAGATTATCTGGAATGTCTGGTCAGTTTAGACTAAAATACAGCTCTTACCCGTTTTAGTAATAATATGCATTCTATAAGCAGATATTTAAATATAAAATAAATTTTGCAGCATTCCCCATGTCATTTCAATAAAATCTATTGTTTTATACGCTTTGAAATTCTTTGAATTATCTTTCTTGAATAAATATAAATCATATTTAGTCTCTTGTAAAGTTGAAAGCAAAAAAAAGTGGCAGACAACAATTTTGTATTATCATCTAGACGCCATAACAATCATAACTGAATTTTTATTTGTATAACCTGAAAACGCTTTTACTGATAGTTTATTCTTATCAGTAACCTAAAAAACTACTTCCAGAAAATTATATATCCTTCAAATCTTTTATTCATGTAGATAGATATATGCTCGTGGTGGCAACATAAGCGTTATTGTGGTCTCTTTTTTATGATTAACTCCTTGCATATTAATTTATTTCTATTCGTCGTATACGGGCCTGATTTAGGAAATCTGTTCTGAAATTTATTTTGCTTCAATTGTTTCAATTCGAGAAATTTTTCAACTTCATTAAATTGCATCTAATTTAACAAACTTTTCAACTTATTAAATTGCATCTAATTAAAAAAACTTTTCCATTTCATTAAATTGCATAGAATCTAACAAATTTTTCTTCTTATTACAATTTCTTTTTAAGGAAGAAAATTTATACAATAATATAAAGTATCCATAAGAAGCTGCAGCTGAATGTATATAAAATTATACATATTCAGCTTCAATATTCTCCCTTGACTAGAGATTGATTTTTGCTATATGATACCAAAGTTTGAAATACCTTTCTTCTAACTAATGACAACACTTCGTTGGAGATTTGCTGTTTGGCACAAGATGAATAGATTTTTTCCCCACGCAATTGCTTAACACGAAGTGAGTGCTTCCAGCACTTGTATAGAAAATTACCTTTTTCCTCTAATTTCTTTCATGTCCACTCAATGCATGAAGTTTTGAGTTCAGCCTAATAAAAAAATGAATTAAATCGGGTATTTACTTGGCTCTTCCTTAAAGTTTACTCCATCCAAATGTTGATAGATATCTAAAGTTTTGAAATCAAGCTCATTTACAGAATTTCTTTTACCTAACTTGTTGCTTTTTTTATCATTTACAGTAGTGGCGAAAATAGTGGTCACTTTTGAAATTTTGAAGTTTTATTACTTTGTATATTTACAAAAAAATATTACATTTCACAAAATGTAAGATTTGTTATCACAAAATGTAAGATCAGACGGACACATTGATTCTATTTTATTGTACACTAACTACCCCAGACTTCGTATGCATTGAAAAGTACATAATTAACCTAAAAATAATTTATTTACAATATGTACCTGAAATAAAGAGAAACAGTAAATCAAATCCGTATTTTTTTTTATTTCTCGATCGAGAGAGTTACAACAGTATTATGCACATATTTTTTAAAACTTTTAATTAAAATGAAAACACAGTTGTCAAAAATTACAATACACTGCAAATGGGGCAATGCAATCACGTGCATTTTCTACGCCAGGTGGAGTAAGGCAATACAGATTTTTAAAATTTTAATTTCCTCTATTGTTTTATTTTAATTCGAAAGTACTTCAAAATGAATCCAAAAATCGATTAATTAACGATGTTTAATTTTAAATGCATCAAATATCCAGAAAATAAATTGAATCGTTTAAAATTATTTGTAGAAAACTTGTAAGCTTAACCTTGTTTGCGTGGGGAAAAAATAAAATGGATTCGTTACTTATTTGGCGGCGGGGAAATGAAGATTTTTGGCGGGGAAAGTAAGAAAAATGTCGTTTTTTTTCCATTTTCCTGTAATTTTTCCCGTTTTTTTTATCTCTATAAGAACCTTCCTCGTGTCTTAAGGAAAATATTAAAAGAAAAATTAGCCGAATCGGTCCAGCCGTTCTCGTGTTTTTCGCTTAGCAACACATTTGGCGATTCATTTTCATTTATATAGATTAAGGTAAAATGACTAAATTTTGTTCAAAGTTAAAATGAGGGTGGATAATTCTTTAGAAGTAATATTCAAAATGTAGTGATAATAATTCTTTGAAAAAATGTTTTTTTATCAAAAAAAGGACAGTTCTGAACATTTTTCTCAAAACTGAGCAACTTGTTGCTACCCGGGAATAAAAGTTTTTAATAAGGATCTCTTTGGTTCACTCAAGATCCGTTTAATTTATTTTTAAACACTTAAGTGATTTTCATCACCTTCAATAGTGATTTTATCTTAAATCTTTTTTAACAAGACGTAAGTTGTTTAATAACAGTCAAACTACTGTTTTAAGAAAAAAAATCAAAATTTGTACAAGCATTGTAAACAACGCTAGATAACTAAAGTGACGATAAATGTTCGATAAAATGCCAGCATCGAAGTCAGAGACTTTTGAATGTTGGTTTAAATTTAGTTCCTGAAGGAAAAACGGGGGAAGTAAAAATATCCTGCCAGTGACGTCTTAAACGAAAGCATTCGGTCAAGAACCTCGGATTCTGTTAGCAAAAGCAAATAATTTAACTTTGGAGTAAAAGATAAATAGAAAAAAAATCCTACAAGATTGTTTCCAACGCATGCCAGTCATTCTGTCAACAAATTAAAACTTTTCAGTGAATCGTTTTACGAACTTTGTTGAAACGCTCACTTTGAAAAAATGCGGCAAATGAATACAGTATTTGCTTGTGAAAAAGAAAAAAATGATTTTAAAAGTCATCCTTTAAATTATCGGCTATAAAACTGCTGTTTTTTAAACTTGGTAAAATGGAATTGTTATCAGTAGTTTAACTGACAAACCAGACAGTGATGATAAGCTAATGTACCTGCATTTTTTACTCCTTATCTCGGATTTCTTACGGTTTCAAATAAAATATCCCGAATTGCTTTGATTTTTATACACTTTTATTTAACTTGATTTGATCGTTGTTTTTAATTATGGAATTTTATAATAAATTTTTAATGACCTTGAAACTCTCGATTTATTAAAAATTATCTGCATTTTTGTGTATTTTTTGTGACACTAAGCAACACTTTTGATTGTTTACTGTAAATTTCTTATGATTACAAATAAAATGTCTCGACTGATTTTTACATCATTTATTTAACTTTATTTATTCTATGTTTATAAAAACGGAATTTGGAAATTGATTTTTTGATTTGAGTTTTGAAATTTTTAAACTTGCGTGATCATGATGATATTTGGTGTCTGCATTTTTGACTGTTGTTGATTCCTACATTTCTTACTTGTCCCAGATTTCTTGCGGTTATGAAGAAAAAAAATGTCTTGATTGGTCTGAGTTTACACACTTTTATTTAACTTGTCTTTATTTAATATTTGTGAAGATGACATTTCATAATAGTTTCACTTACTTCTTTGAATACATAAGTTTTGAAATTTTGTACAATTGCTCATTTTTGGTGACGACGCAGTCTTGTAATATTTTCAGTGGCACCTGTTAGGAAATTTTATTAAAAAAATGAGTTCGAACTTTCAAACACTTTTAATGAAAATTACATGTTAAAGATGAAGATGAAATAAAAAATAATTCAAAATGAAAAATAAACTTTTAATAGCCTAATAAAGTAGTTACTTTGATTTTTTTCATTAAATGTTTTGGTTTATTTTAATCTAATAGCTTTCATAATTTTTTTTTTACTTTTCTACTACTGCTATAAATAGAAAATGATATAACCAATGTACAGTAAACCCATTTAACGAAAAAATAATACGAATACATACTTTTATCATATCTTCATTTCTCCCCGCATTAATTTTTAAAACAATGTTTAATGGTTTATTTTTCTTATTTTTGAAAAAAGTTTTTTCACCTAAATCGTTTGGTACTACCAGTGACTTATGACATTTTGTTTTTGCTACTAAAATAACAAATATAACAGCAGCTGGTGTTAGAATTGCAGTTTTATCAGCTGATCATATATAACTCTTTGAGTATAAAAGTGTTTTGCACCAATAAAGATTTTAATGTTACTGCATTAGAAAATTTAGCATAAAAATAATGCTCTAGATAATCTTGAGTATCTTAATAAAATTTCTTATTTATTATCGCCAGTATATGTAATCAGTTAGTACAATAATGTGTTCTAGTGATTAATATTTGACTCATAAAACTACATCTTTATAGATAGATAGAAATTCACATGACACTAATAATTCTTTTCAAATCATTTTTTGTTAAAATGTACATTGGCAAATGTGATTATTTCGATAAGATTGCTCCCAATAAGGGAATATTTTATGAAATTATTGTTATTTACTTTTTACTTCGTGAGGAGAAAGTTCTGATAATTTCTTACATTCATTACTTTGAACATTTTAATGAAATTCTACTTAATGTATAAAAAAAGTTGTAGAAATAAAAAGTTTTCGAGATACAGAATGTTTAAAAATTGAATTTCTTTCATCATTTAATAAGTATTAACTATTTATTTAAAAGCTTAAAACATGTTTCTGACATTTAATTCAAGTTGTGAAGGTTTTTCAAACCAATAAAAATTTTCTAGGACATATAAAAATAAATTGGAAAACAAAAATTATTTGTCTAATCCAGAACGGAATGTTTGAACAATTTATATGCATAACAAAAGTTAGAATCTTTTTTAATTTAGTTTTTATTCAAAATTGGCAAGTTTAACTTAGGTTTGTTTATAATAACAATTATAGAAAATATTTTTCTAAATATGAACTAATTATTTTTAAGCAAAATTCTGAAACTTTTATTTTGAATATTTCAATGCGAATCCAAACTAATTCAATTCAAATTCGATGTAATTCAAAAATGATTCTTTTAACACCGGGAAAAATTCAGGACATTGATTCCAATTTTTGAGCAAGTCTGATAAATCCAAATTCGGGACGAATCCAGAACAAATCGTCCAAGAATAAGACTGTCAGGATTAATCCATGTCCTTTATGACCTTAGTTTAATGGAATAGTACAATGCATTAGTACTTCTATTTTACAAGGTGTAAAGAGTAGTTTATAATAAATGAAAAGAGTAAGTCTAGTTTTCCTTTCCTTTATATGACTTATCCAAACAGACAGCTATTATAAAAGTCATTAGACGGTAAAAAGTATCAAATTTCGGACATTTCAAATAATTGCAGGAAAACTAAAGACGAAATGACGAATTTTCCTGCTTTGTGGTAATTATCAGACCGTTTCAAATTGCCAACTGTGTTGTATCATTCACTCAATACTAATGAAACAATTATCCCAGTTGAATAGAACATAACAACTTCACCGCATTAAGTCATTCTATAAGACCAACATTATAGTTGAAGAGTATAGATTCCTATCATTTCGTTTATGCGTTGAAAAAGATTAGATAATTTACTATAATTAAGTGCTTTTATTTATTTGTCTACAATAACAACGGAAAGGGTGTTGCCAGTTTCGAAAACTGTTGAACCTTTCCAACACATCTGTTATCACTGACCGAAGATCGTTTGGTGCGTATCACCTGCTAAAGACTCGATTTTTCATGTCAATGAAGATGAACAATGGTTATCACAATTAAGAGAAAGCGCAAAATAATTATTTGTCAATGGATTTAAAGGGGGAAAAAACGAAAGAAATCGGTCATGCGTCAGGTTTATTTATTCAATGATCGTTTAATTCTTCCTTTTTGGAAAATGTCAACTCTCGTTGCTGTTACAGCTAGAGAAGCAACCTTCTGAGCATAGCGATTTTTTTCCTAAAGTTTCGAGGAAATAAATCTCATGCCAGTCTTTGTTTGTTGTGATCTATTGATTGATAAGAAACGATTCAATGTCGTTGAGCAGCACGATGATATGACATCATGAAATATCAGGTGCCATCTACAAAATGATGTTTTGGATCGAAAGACGATATTTAAGTTCCTCAAGCGGAAACATTTTTTTTAATATTAAAATATATACGTATAGTACTCACCATAATTTGTAAGAAAATCTAATTTATAAACCGTTAGAGACTGCTTATATTTACAGTTAAAAAATATCTAAATGAAGTAAGGAAATATATTTTATATTTTACGACTCTATGAATATACCGATTGTAAAGTACTACGTCTAAATTTTTATATAGTCCTATTAACAGCATTTAATAAAATAATCTTTGCCCAATAATTTTTTTAAAAAAATTAATTTCAACACTTCTGCTTATAAAACTGACCGGTTTATGAAACTTTGAATGCGATTATTTTCAACCATTTCTCTGACCACTTGGAGGATCGACGTATTACCTTTACTCAAGGCGGCCATTGATTGGTCTATGAAGGAAATCAAAATTTCAGATTAATCTGGTTAGTGCCAATTTTAATAGTTTTTTTTCTATAAATAAATGCATTGAAATTTAAATGCTTCTTACTTATAAGTGAATAAAAATGCTTGGATTTCTTTATCCTTAGTGCAGATTTAATTGAGTTATATTTATTATACATCCCAATTCGAAACAATAAGACTATTTGGGGACGGACCTCATAATTTTGAATCATGAGAAAATGGCACTTTAATCCAGAATGTTTATTAAGAGAAGCGTGGAAAAAATTTTGAATTCAAAATAAAAAAAAAGTAAGTAAATGTAAAAATTTAAATAAATGTAAAAAAAAATCAGATTCAATGACGTAATTAAGTCTTTAAGAGTTTTTTAAAATCCAAAAAGTGGTTTTAAGAAATAATTTATTATTGCTTTTTTGCATAAATTAAATCATTTGTATTCGACATAAAGAAATAGTCATAGTATTTATATAGCAAAATTGGAAGGATTCTCCAAAAGGCACTGTTTAGAAGTTATAAATCCCGGTTAATATTTCTTTCTTTCTTCTTAATTTTGATAAAAAGGGAAGGGGGCAAAACGAAACACTTAATGCCAATTTGGTAATTTTTCAATCTTCAATCCAAATTACTAACTAATAATAATAGTTAATTTTTCAAGATTTTTATTACTTCACTTACTTTTTCCAAGATAATAATATCTAAAATAATAAATAAATAAAACGAACTTTGTCTAGAATCGCAAAATGCTTTAATTCGCTATTATAGATCGAGAAGCTAATCGAAAATCAGATTTGACCTCATAAAAATTTCTGGTCATTTTGCATGTATATAAAATGTAGGGAATTTGAAATAAAAAATTTTAGACAAATTTTTAAAAATTAAAAATAAAAGTAAATCAGAATTAAACAGGAAGTGTTTTGAGGTGTGTGCAGAAATTATAGGCTGAATTACAATTGAATTTCGTACGCTTACTCTCACGATTATGCAGTTTCAAATTCTGAAAGAAAAAAACTCATAATTTGACCGATAGCGGGGAAATGGCGCTGTTGCATAAATAGGATTCTTATTTCTGAAAAAATACCCTGAACAATTTTCTTTTATGGGAAAAAAAGAAGTTATTAAACTGCACGTGAATCACTACTGTCACGTGCATTGGTTTTTGCGTGGTGAACAATCGCAATCACAATTTTTCTTTGCATTCCATATGAAATCCACTACAAAAGTCTCTATCAGTTCAAAACGTATAATCGTTATCAGAAGTTTTGAAGTAGTGAAAGGGCACAAAATATTTGCTTGTAGAAGTGTCTAAAAAATGGCAAAATTTCTGTTATAGCTGATGAAGAGCACTTCTTTGCATTCCATATGAATTCCTGTCCTGTCCAGGTGACACTACAAAACTATCTATCTATTCAAAACGCGTATTCGTTATCAGAAGTTTTGTAGTAGTAAAAGGGCACAAAATATTTTCTTGTAGAAGTGTTTAAAAATTTTCAGAATTGTTGTTACTTCCTGATGAAGAGCACTTGATGGTACAGTTAAAATCATTGTTTTTGTAGTCGTAGTTTAATGAAAAAATATTTTTTACGTACATAGGTTACAGAATTTTAATCACTTTCAATCGTATAAAAAATTTAAACATTTTGCTCCAGTAGGTCACAATATGAATTTTATTTTATTTTATAATTGACAGCAATTTATAAAAAAATTGAAAGTGATCCAAGTTCTATTTTTTAAACAGGAGGTAAAGGATTTTTTGAACCTGTATAATTCGATACAATCTATTTTGGGGTAATTAAAATAACTATTGCGATTTGGCACAAAACAGGATCTTTTTTGAATTTGGGATAAGTAACTTAAATTAGAGAGTGAGGTGATCGCAAATATGTATAATCGCAATATGTATATATAATCGCAAATATGTTTGAACCTGTATAATTCGATGCAATCCATTTGGAGGTAATTAAAATTACAATTTGGCACAGGATCTTTTTTTTTTGAATTTGGGATAAGTAACCTAGAGAGTGAGGCCATCGCAAATATGTATAATCGCAATATGTATATATAATAGCAAATATGTTTGAACCTGTATAATTCGATGCAATCCATTTGGAGGTAATTAAAATAAAAATGACAATTTGGCAAAAAAACCTGATATGTTTTGAATTTAGGATAAGTAACTTAAATTTGAGAGTGAGTTTATCGCAAATATAATTGCATCATTGTTAGGAGAAACAAACTAAACTTTAAAAATTAGTTTTTTAAGAATTTACTTTCTGAACTCATATTATATGTATGTATAGCTTATTTAAGTACATATTGGGAGGTCAATTTTGTAATTCCATTGAATATTATAAATTACCGTTCTAAAGAATCACTCGCTGTTTTTTGTGACAAAGTAACTTAGACAAATGTCAGCTTTTAGTTCCAAATGTTATTTAAAAATAAATTGGGACAGATTGGTTTTTTTCCAAATTTTTTTTATATATCTCGAATCCCTTTCCCTATATTTATAGTTTAGATCTATTGATTTTAGAACACTGGATTAAATCTTATAGTTCATAGTTGATATACAAGAGTCATTCCTGTTTAATTGAGTCAATTTTAAATATTCACTGTTTGTACCAAAGGAATCAGCGTGAGTGGTCCACCACATATTTTTGAATAAATTTGCTTTATTCTCCTCTCCTCCCCCCATTTGAAAATTGTATACATTGGGAAAAATTGCGGCCTTCATAAATGGTCTTTGTTTTATAAAGAATCCTGCATTTTTGAGTATTTTGTGTTTCGTAGTATTCGAAAGAAAACCGATTAAACATTTTGTACATCTTTTTTTGATTGTTTAAAATCAAAATTGGTCTCAGAACTTTAATTTTAGAAATATGGTCGCATACTAAATTTTAATTCACCAAAGTAATTCGGTTTTGAGTTTTCGCATACACACACATACGAAAGCTCAAACCGACAGATGGTCAACCTGTTAACAGATTCGGGTTCAAAATTTGATGCGAATATACATTTTAGGTGTTGCATATTACATTTTATTCATCTGGCTATTTGTATTGTATAGCTATCGTATTTACTGACACTGGGACCGACAAAAAATGTCCTTGAATGTATTTCTTTCAAAATTTGATAGAAATTTATAATTTTGGCTTAAAAACCACACACTAAATTTCATCCGATTATCATACATCTTTTTTGAAGTATAGTTTCACAAACAGGCAAACATAATTCCAAAATTTTTTCTCTCGATTTCAAGGAAGTCTGAGTGTGGAGATTTGTCAAAACTTCGAGTCGGGATATTTGATGATCGCAAATATTTTTTTCCTTTGCATACTTCGTATATTCAAAAGTAAAAATGGTTCTCAATACATTTTTAATTTTACGTTTTAGTAAAAAGCTCAAACTGAAAATTAGCCTAAATTCAGTTTTTAAAAGTTATATGGAACATTAATTCTAATTATCGATTATTAGCTGCACGTGTGTACTTAACAGACTTTTTAGAATACCAGAGCATCTTAATTTTTTATTTGTCGTCCAGAATGAAAGTGTCCCGAAAGAGGATTAAACATCCCGTTTTTTACTCTTCATTGAATAGTTTATAATGAGAGAAAGAGATTAATTATGCTTAATTTTTGTAAAAGTCAGTTTCTGAGCTCACTTTTTAACTCATTAAAATTTATTCCGTTTTTATTTTTCATTAGTTGTCAGCCATTTGTTAATTAGGATGGAATGTTATCTTTTTGAAAATAAAATGCGTAGGTGCGTCATAAATGCTCTCAAACTTTAAAAAAATAACGATAAAAATGTAAAATTAGGAAAGCGAATACGATTAGAGTTATATAGGATTTTTTTCAACTTATAAAAGAGACTCTAAAAGCATTCGTAAGAGGGAGATCACATTTTATACTGAGTAGTTTTATGCATATCAGGCTTTCAATAAAACATTGGTATATCTTCTCTCAAATGGATTTACAGTCAGACCAACATAATTCCTAAAATAGCTTATTCAACTTCATAGAAGAATACTAAGACATGAAATTTTTTTCGAACCTCCAGGCCAGATTTTTTAATCATTATAATGCCATCTGTTTGTATGCTTTGCCAAAGAGAAAGTAAAAATTATTTGTTGTAGGAAGCTGATAAAAACTGGGAAAAAATTTATAACGTTACAGTGTGTTTGAAATTCAAAATGAAACTTAAATTTTAAGTGAAAGATTTAACACGCCGTGATGCACGTAGTAATATAATTTACAACAAAAACTGCTTTATTTTATGAGTGTCAAAAGTTCTAGATTTTTCTATTTACTTATTTGGGTCAAAGATGAGAGCACGTGCTGGTAAATAAAAAAAGAATGAAAAAACGATAATCTGATTTGTTATCTTTCTTTTTCATATTTCAGAAAAAAATCGTCTGAACGTGTAGCGATGTTTGACAGCTGATCGCGAAAAGTGCTAAATTAATCGTGAAACTGTTGATTAGTAGCGAAATTTTATGTGATTTATTTTAGAAATTCTGAGCTTACAAACGAATAACTTGAGTAGTTTTGATCAATAATAATATATACTTGCAATTATTGAAGTTATTTTAAATGAAATCACATTGAAATCCCTAATATTAAATGCTTTTTTGTTAGTTTTCTTAATGCTATCTAAATTAATTTTTGTAGATAAATTTTCTCGTTTCAAATCTCTCGAAGTCAGCAAATCTATTTTCAGAATTCTTTCTTTCGATTTTTTTTATTTAGGTATATCAAAATAAATAAAGCTAGTGTATTAAATTTAATGTGTGTTTTGCAGATGAAAAAAGGAAAACTATCTGATAATTCATATGTACTCTACCCCGATAACACAAACATTCGTAAGAGCTAGAGTAATATAAGTTGAAAAGTGCATCAAAATTGTTAATGGGAATCTGATTTTAGACGAACTCTGTCACATATTAGCAAAATTAATCTTAAAAATAATTGAAAGAAAAACGCATAACTAGAAAATACAAAGAATTAAGTTAATAAAAGAAAGCATGTGGTCTTTATGTAAAAATTTTACGTTTGGATCGAATTGTGGAATACATCGTTCAACGCTAAAACTGTCTGTTTCTTAAATAATAAAGTCATGGAGTGGTTAGATTACTCTAGCGTTTTTCAAATGTTTATAAAAAATAGATTTAAATATAAAAGATATTATTTATTTATTAGCCTCATATAAAATTATCTTTAATGAGTAAGTATTAAAGAATGTTTTTTATCCTTTACCTTCCTACGATTCTCACCATTCTGAAAATAAGAAGTACCAGATTCAGTGGATGAAGGCTTCCCAAAATGTTCTCGTATTCTCCCTATGAGAGGTGAGTTAGTGATTTTTTCAAAAACCCATTGAAACCAAAATTTTACATTCACTGCAACGCCACAAAATCACATACCAAATTTGATATATTTAAATCATGACATTGCGGTGTTATCGCTTACATGCTTCCAAAAGTAAAGATAGACAGTCATTCAACACCTTATTACTTATAATTTTTTAGATGTCTACAATATAGATGTTAAATCAATGCACCAAATTTTATCCATCTAGCTCTTTTTGTTTTTAGATGGATTTTGAGCGAAATTGGGAAATGGATTTTGGATTTTGAGAAGAAAAAAATGGATTTTTGAGCAAAATTGGGAAAAAAATCAAAGAATTAAAAAAAACCACAAACCAAATTTTATGCTTCTAGTTGAAATCATTTTTGACTTATCTTTTCACAGATTAAAAAAAAAACAAATATTTTTCCAAAAATGTGTTTTTCGAACTTAGGGAAATCTGAAACATGAGATTTGTCAAAAATTTAAATTTGAATTTTTTGGTCATTACTAAACCTCGTATACGAGAAATTAAAAACGGTTCCTTTACACATTCTTCCATTTCGTAGGTCACAGATTTTTTTTTTGCATGACTTAATTATTAAAAAAACAATTTGCTTGATAAATATGAAATAATTTTTTTACATGTTACTTCATTTCAAAAATAAAATATTTCCGCATTAACATTGAAGATTTTTTTAAAAAGTACGATTTTGAGCCTTGATTTTCCACTCCAAATTGCATAAAAGCTGGGAATGCGTTTCCCACTCTTTCTAAGTTTTATATTTCTCTGTGATCCGTTCTGTTTTAAAGCCAAGTTTTTTCCAAAATAATTATGACTTGAATTTATTTAAAATACCATCAAAAATTTATACATAATCTTAAGTCCTTTTAAAACAATATGTCAAGAACAAAATTTAAAAAAAAAATGTTTTTTTTTTTTTTGCCGAAATTACAATGGTCATTTGAGACGTCTCTGCATTACACAATGTGAAATTTTAATAACTGTAGTCTAATCTTGAATGTAAAGTCTGTTACGCTTTGCAAAATACCTTTGGGTTTTGGTACTATTTCAATTGTGTTGTGTGTAATTTTTAAATTTTAGAAATACGTAGACAAGTTTAACAAAAGACTCGGAACATTTAAAATGTAATTCTAGGATTCTGACAGAATATTTACTTTTGCAAAATATAAAACTCAAGGTTATAGTTTTATCGCCTTACCAGAATGGAAATATGAATATTTCCCAGACGATATTATTTTCCATGTGGTAATAACGACGTAAATGTTTTCATTTTCATTTCTATTCCCAAAATAGAATTTATTTGAAAAATATTCAATTGAGATATTAAAACTGACACCCGCATGGCTATGAATTCTAAAAGAGGTTGTCATTCTTCAGTCAGCACCGTTTTTTAACTTGAATAAACAAATTTGTTGTCTTTGTTCTCCCTAATTAAAAAAAGAACAGCAATTTGAAGAATTATCCAACCTTTAACGTTCCTGTCTTCATTTTCAAGAACGCAGTATATTCAGTAGCAAAATAAAATGTATTTATTCACGCTTTTGAAGGTTGCACTTTTTTTGGTCGGATTGACCTTGAGAGTTGGAAGGGAATCCAGGTAAACAAACCATTAAATATCCCCGTTAGAATAAACAAGAAGACTTTTTAAAGAAAAACTCACTCTTAACTTGGCGAAAAGATTGATAGAGCACCACTTCTTGAAAAGTACAAGTAGGCATATATTAAACACCCAAGTACCTTGATAAAAACACATTTAAAAGCAATTAAAGTCTCAATTGCTAAATGAAGTGCCATCAAGTGGTAACTTTTTAACCTTGGCAAATCAGATTCTGCTATCACGATTGCTGATCTTTTTTATAAGCTCAAAGCTTATTTATCGCATTGAAATCGATAGAAATTTAAATTTTATGATTTTAAATACTCTAACATTGTTTTTATTCGAGTAAAGAATACGTTTCGAATTTGCTTGCAACAGCTGCTTCAAACTTGGTTTACTTTTCTTGTTATTGCAGCTGTTGTTACTATTTCCTAAGGTTGGTTAAAATTAATCGTATTCTATTCCTACGCTTTTGACACATAAAATTGAATTCATAAATATATTTTCTTTCAGAATTGTGCAAAAATTTGTAATCTTAAAAGTTATTGGAAAATCTACTCGATAATAGAAAAGAATATA
Source organism: Argiope argentata (assembly GCA_026289955.1). Lineage (NCBI taxonomy): Eukaryota > Metazoa > Arthropoda > Arachnida > Araneae > Araneidae > Argiope > Argiope argentata. The sequence continues at coordinate 1,318,618 of JAOUZG010040121.1, forward strand.
GAAATTTCGTATTTTTATGAATAAATTGTATCAGTTCTTCAAAACGAAGCAAAAGATAAATTTATTCTGTTTGTTGTTGAAATTTTTATGGATTGGTGTCTTTAAAATCTTTTAATCTTGAGATCTAGCTGGGAATCAAATCGCAATAAAGGATTTATGAGTTATTTTCATATTTCTTTCGGATTTAATATTTTAACCTTTGAAATAATAATATATGTCAATAATAATAATAAAAACTTATCATTTCCATTAACCATAATCTTTTTAAATAAAATAGCCTCATGGTTTCTTTTTCGGCATTCAAGAAAATTTTTGTGGGAAAAGAAAATTCTCTTGTCTCTATGGAAATTTAGCTTACGATATATCATGGCATTTTATACATGTATGAAAAAATCTGAAGCCATTTATGTGTAAAAAAAGTAAATGCCATATTTAATTCCATTAAAAATTACCGAAATTAATTTTAGGAGATTTAAAGACATTTTTTTTATTTGATTTCATTATTTTGAGAATTGAAGTTGTTTTATAAAAATAGTGATCAGATCTTCTGAATCAACCTTAACTCTCACAGTACTGGAAATTTTGTTCAAACATAAAAAAATATATATGAGATATGCTGACCTTTTAAAAACTTTTCCCCGCTTGATCTGATTTTTGTTTTGGTTATTCATTCTCGTCCATTTTAATATTACTTTTATTAATTAGAATACTACTTTGTATTGCCATATGGAAAAGCATATTTTATAGAGATAAGAAAGGGTTATATCTTAGGTCGGAAACGTTCTCTTTTTTCTAACATAAATTTTAAATTTGTGAACCGTAACTAATGTGATTTGTTCGCAATCTTCTGATCAGTTATGTCTAAAGGTGTTGAGCCCCTAAGTTTCTAAGTGCAGAGTAAATTATGGCAGGAAATTTTTTTAGTTTTTTGGTGAAGTGTTCAGGGAGTCCATTCCAAACAATCAATATTTAGATTTCTGTTGATAAAACAGGAATGCATATCAATTTTGCCATTACTATTGATTTTTGCAGATTTCCTTAAGAGATTTGGATATATTTTAATCCAGTTTTTTTAAGTACGTCATGATATATTAATATGATTTTTTTTCTGATAAATCAAACTTATACAATAGATAGGTATGTAGGGTTTATTTGTTTTATTATTTATTTATTTTTTATTTTTATTTCATATTATTATTATATTATAATATTGTTTTATTATTATAATTATTATTTATTACAATTTTATTACTTTAAAAATTTAAAGATGTTTAAAATAATACTTGGTGACGGCTTGTCCATTAGGACTGAACTGAAATATTCTCAGAAATAATTTTTTAAAGCTAGATTGGCCTTTTTTCCCCTTTTTATTAAATTTACTAATTTTTCCCACTGTGGACATTCCAATGTAGCTCTAATATTGATTTTAAGCAGAATACACATGCAACTAAAATATTCTAATTTTTCGTTAAATTTGATCCAAATATACATTGAAGGGGGGAAATGGGTTTGAAAATTGATTTTTGATTAATTAAGTGAAACTTAAGGATAGTAGTGAATAATTCGAAGATATTATCACTCCCAAACAAATTTTACACTAGTTTTAAATTCTAAAAATTATCTTTTCCAAGGACATGAATTTAGTTTTAATACGGTTTTATCGTATTTTAAATTTTTTTTAAAATTTGAATTAAATACTAGCTCAACATCAGGGCTTCTAATTGAAGAATTTTACTCCTCTCATGTATTATCACAATATAATCTGTTATCTCCAACTGTCCTTTATTTTGGTAGAACGCTTTTAATTTCCACACGTGAAACACAATTCCACATGTTTCACGTTGAAAATCAATTCGTGACTTTTTGAAAACATTCTTAATTAATAAGCAATAATAGAATACTATACCATCATTATATAAACGAATCACGTTAACAGTATATGATACGAGTGGATCGTTTAGCTTCATTATATAAAGATCACGAGGTTAAAACTTCAACGTGAATCGATCTTCATATGTCGTTCAAAACATCTCATTTTTATTCCTTGAAAATAGAGAAAATCATTATTTTATTTCTGAGTGGAGCGGCAATTAGTATTTTGAGTCAGCTGCAAACTTTGAGCTTAACCTGAACTGAATGAGAAAAGGGAGAATAAAATTACATAGAAAACTAACTACCCAGCGTAGGAAGAACGAGAAATATAAATCTTGTTATGATGGAAAAATGATGCGACTAAAGCAATTAAACATTAAACCGATGTTTTTATCAATTTTTGAAACAGGAGTTAATTTATTTTATCGTAAGTTCAAAATAAAGAATAATGACGAAAGAAAACGTGATAGTGTTTTTGGACTGTTTTCGTCAAAATATCTGCGCTTCTATTGTAAATTATTTATTTTCGATGATTGCAATTCTGTTTAATTAAATGGTTCAATTTAGGGAAGTTTTATAACCAAGAAGAAGAATATGTATTTAAAGTATCATTTAACTGTTGTGTAAAATAACTATTTTTATAAACGGAAATTTAGAGCCATTTTTTTATATTTATCTTTAAAATAATTAAACATTCTAATCGCGTATCAAAACACAATTTTTAATTAAAAATAATTTGATATAAATTTATACATTATAAAATATAATTAAAATTCTGTTTATTTTTATTCCTTGCAGTTTTTGCAATATCGATATCCTAATTAATTCCACCGATTTTATTCAATGAAAATAATGTATCCATTTCTAAAGCATATTTTCATTAATAATAATGCATCTTAATTTCAGTTAAAACCTATATTTTCCATTGCAGTTTTAAAGTTCAAACAATTCGAAATCAGTAATTAGTTTACATTTTATATTACCTAATCCCTGGTTCTAATTTTTTTAAAAAAATGCATGATTTTTTTTTTTTGAAAATATGTTTTTGAAAACGATTTTTTTTCCTTCTCGATTACGTAAATTTTCACTTTTAAATTTAAAATCAAAGTATTATCTTTTGAATTTTATTGAAGATGTCACAGTTAATTTCTGTAGTGATGAGTCACAACTATTGTTGTCTTTACTCCAAAACAACGGTCAGATCGCCGTTACATTTTAACAGCTGTGATTCATTTTCACAGCTTAGGAGTTCCATGTAGAAAGAAGAGGGTATTTTCAGAATTTTTCGTCGTCCTTTGAATTTGATTTCCCTCTCTTTAGATACATTTTGATATAATTTTTTTTTCACGTGCATGTGAATGTCGTACCGTCTCTAAGGGTTTTATTTTATTTAAATTCAAAATTGGTAATAATTGATTATATGGCTTGTTCAAAAGGCGGCAAAAACGCTTCGAAGAATGGCAAGAAGTATACTTCTTATTATATCACTAAATGTGGCAGAGATTTTCTACTTTTGTTAATCTCAAAATATTATCAAAAATCCGATAATAAATAAATAAAAGTATTGTAACATAAAAATTATTACTATTCAGTAAAAAAGGAATTACCAAATTTTGAAACCCGAACACTTTTATTCATTCCTTATAATTTAATATTTAGACTCCTTACAGTGAATAAAAATAGCTCTTATATATTTTATTATAAATCAGTACCTTTTTCCCTAACAATGTACAAATTATCCGCTGTTTTTACTTCTTCTAAGTCCGAGTTCCTTTAATTATTAAATGTAAATATCTCCTTTCAGATTTCCTTTTTCTTTCAGAAATATTTTGACTAAATGAACTCATCCTGACTCATGGGTTTTAGAATCGCAAAGTGAATAGTAGCTTCATTTTTATTTGTTTCCAATTTTTTGTTTATAATAATTTTACAAAGGGGTGTTAAATTGCATCTCAAAAATTGATTTAGAACATCTGTGTATTAGGGCTTGGGAAAATGGATACAAATGCACACAGTTGCCTCTGAATTTCCAATTAAAAAGTTGTTTTCCTGAGTCTTCAAACCATTGTTGCTGAACTAATAACATCCATGGAGAAGCGTAATTATAGGATATGGTAGAATGTCTTCGGTGCATGTTGTAGGGCGTTCCAAACCAAAGTGTTGCAATTACAAAGGTACAGAGATACTGCTACTGCCCTACTCCCCGTGATAGCAGAATGGAGCCACACCCAATAATTTGCAAGGGGACACATGTTTTCTGTTTACCCTGCTGGTCCAAAGTCTTTAGAAAAGAAAAAGTGAAAAGAAAACTAGAGAATGTGGATCTTTAAAAAGAGTTTTTAAAATATATATATATATATATATATATATATATATATATATATATATATA
>JAOUZG010040121.1:1322890-1333106 GCA_026289955.1 Argiope argentata
ATATATATATATATATATATATATATATATATATATATATATATATACTTGGATATGTTTGGAATGTAGCTTTTTAACTTATAATTATTTGAAGTATATAAAGAGGAAATATTATAATCGTCAAAAAATTAGGTCTCGAGATTTGACGAAAAAAATATTACAAGCGTCAAAAAATTAGGTCTCGAGATTTGACGAAAAAATATTATAATCGTCAAAAAATTAGGTCTCGAGATTTTGACAAAAAATATTATAATCGTCAAAAAATTAGGTCTCGAGATTTTAACGAAATTCCTCGTTTCATACCAACTTGAGCCTGAAAAGCACACTTTCGGAGTTATGTCTAGCCGACTTGTTCATTTCAGTTAAACCGATAAAATTTGGTATGTTGTCTTTCCACCAAATTTGGAGATTGTTGTTAAATGTTAAACGAAATCCATCCAAAAGAAAGTTTGCCGAGGGAAAGTATACATGGTAATTAAAAAAAAAACGTAAAGAGCATGAAGAGTAAAATTTTGGTGCCTAGTTTTAGCCTCTAAAGTATAGGTCCTTATCGAATTTTGAATGATATCCGCCTGTATATTGACTTTGTTGGTCTGTATACTTGCATGCATGTAAAGGCTAAGTTAAAAACGCAATGACTTAGAGGCGTGGAAATCGATGCATGATCTTGATATTAAAATTTTATTACATTTTTTATTAGTCTGGACATTGTATGCATATAAACGCCACAACTTACAAACGATTTTATAACTTGAACTTAGTCTTTAAACTTGATTCTTAGTCTGCACATTTATATGCATATAAAGGTCATAACTTAAAAATGCAATAACTTTGACAAATGAAAACTGATGCATGATCTTGATATTAAAATTGTTCAATTATGCTGCCAATTTGTCAAAAGAATTGTGTCTAAAGCACATGCTATGCCTTTTTCATAATACAGCGAAGCACAAAATGGTCATGTGCTGGACTCTGAAAATAAAAATGTGAGCATTCATGGTCGTGTTTAAAGGTTCATAATTTTATGCTGAGGGAAAGGGGCGCCTTTAATAGAGACTATTGCAGAAAGTTTCATATAGGTCACTGTTATTAATTTTTAAAATAACAATATAAAGAGGGAGGGAAATGTGTTCAAATTTATTTTATTAAAGTGCTGTGAGATCCGGGAGATTCTAATCATTCACAATCAAAATCTTGTTAAATATTTCAAATGCCGGCGTCCTGGCATAGGGGTAGCGCGTCGTCCCCGACATGTGGGTGCCCTGGGTTCGAGTCCCGGTGCGGGCAAGGTTGTTCTTTATATGTTCTATCCATGATGTGTTTGAATGTGCCCCCCCCCTGTAAAAAGGGGCTGTACAAGCGAATGTCATGCGTGAGTAACTGTTCTGTATGTGATGTTTTTATCACATACTATTTTTTATCACACACTATTTCTGTAAGCACAGTGTGATACTTAGTGGTTTCTAAATGTTCAATAAAAAATATCTCGAATATATATCATGGTATGTTTAAAACAATTCTAAGCTAGGGTTAAGCTGGCATATTCCCGGAAATCAAGGGGTACTGGGGAAACTTCACCTCGGTTTTCGTAAATGAAAGTCTTAATGAAGATCGCGTGTGTGTCAAGTAAATTCATGAATAGATCAGAAGTTGCCATAGATTATAGAAGTGAAATCATTTTCAGTATTCAAGTCGATAAAAAAGTGTACGTAATGCGAATGATGGAATCGACTTAAGATTTTGAACTTAAGTTCTCTAAATTTTCCTGGTTGTCTAAACGTCGTATTTTTTTTAAAAATATCCAATTAAATTATGTTGTTGTTGTCACTAATGATACTTGCCATGGACAAGCGCGCTGATGGCCGTCAGTGGTTTTCAGCCGAATGAGCTTCTCCTGTTTTTGTAGTAGGGCAACTAAAGCCAAGAGTACGGCTTATCTATACACTCATCACATTCGATAGCACATCCCTTTTTAACAGGGGGGGTACAGTCACACACCTTACAGATAGTACACAGAAGAACAACCATGACCTAACCGGGATATCCAGATTACGATGAAGACGCGCTACCTCTGTGCCAGAATACGGCCCTGTAAACTATTTTTGATGCAACAACGGCTAAATTTTTAGTCTGATGCTACTTTCAGAATGCTTAAATGCTTTACCTCTTTTCCCAATCCCACACAAACTAAGAGAGAGAATAAATAATTATAATTTGTACCGGTTTTTATTAGAATAAATAATTTATAATCATAGCAAATTAACGGCATGTTAAAATAACCAGATATCCTGGTGTTAACTATTAGGTTTTGCCCAGTATTTAGAGTAAAGGTTACCACTTTCAAGTACTAGCGTGAGTCAAATAAACAAGATGTATGTTATGTTATGCATAAAAAAACCAACTTTATTTTTTAATTAGAAGTGTAGAATTATTTCGAAACCACATAATAAAAAAAGAGCAAGGGCAAGAACTGAAATCCTGATTCTCGCATCTTTCCTCTGTTGCTATCTTTTCTACTTCGGACGATGTCTTGTTTGCAGGAAAGGCTTTCAAAACTTACCCTAAATGAGTGTCAATAATTATAAATTTGATAAGATAATTATTTTTTATAAGTATTAGGAATTGATTGGCAATTATTTTTTTAAATGAAAAAGTTTCAAATGTTTTTATTTACTTTTCGAGAGTGGCTATTGAATATTGATAAAATCAGGAATCCTAATCCCATTGAATTCAAAAAAAGTTATTTTGATTGGAAAAAGCATTCCATTTTCCAATCAAAATAACTTTAGATCTCAGAAAAATGATCACTTGCAGATTTTTATATTTAGTAATTAATAAAAACATTATTTTTCCGTTAAACAAAGTATAAACGCACTATACGTTTCAGCATCGTGAGAGACCCGGAAGGATATACGCATTTCCAGAATTCAATATATTGTTAAATGCAAATATATCCTTTCATCTTTCCTCTCGCCCCTATTTCGTCGAATTAAACCCATCCTATAGCATGCACGAAAACGCGGTGAGTTTTAAAATCCGTTGGCAAACTTGAATGATTTTATCTCGACCTGTCAAGGTAATCATTGTCAATCAGAGTGCGTTTTGATGAGCTCTATTTTCAATTCTTAATTCTGAGGATTCCTTAAACTCCTTTAGAACATTTTCCGTTGTTTTCAACTCTGTAAATTGAAGTAAAGCAGAATTATTCGAATTCATACCACACTACCGAAATAAAAGGAGAAATAATTTCAATTCTTAAAACGGCAAATGAAATAAAAAAATATTTATTATGTTTCAATAAGGAAGTAGTCTGCCCAAGTACATGGATAATAATGATAATATGTTCATCCACTTAGACAAATTTCTTTCTTTCTCTAGAAATATTTCGCAAGTTGTGTGTTTGTTTCCATCTTTTTAATGCTGACTACGATACAAGCAACTAAAATAAAATTTATTATCCACCTAATCAGATTACAGCAATGAGTCATACTTGGTCATGACAACAATCAAAAACGCTAGGTAGGTGCTTTGTGATTCCATCAAAATTATGTTTCAACCTTTCTATTTTTATAGTAGCCTTTTCTGCGTTTTCATCGATTTGAATTCCATTCAGTGGAAGGGAAAACCACTTTCCGTCCTGCCATTGATCTCTAAAGAATTTCTTTTTTTTTCTCTCTAGTTTTTAAAATTCGTCTGCTCTGAAAAAAGGAGAGATTTTTCTTTCTTTTTTTAGCTTTTATAAAGAGTAATACTTTACTACTCTTACTTAATGCTGTATTACTCTTTATTTGTGTAATCATAAGATTTTAAAACATTGTCATTTAATGTTAAATTATTTCAGAACTTATGATTATGCGAAATATCTTAAACTTTAATGATGTTGAAAAAGTTAAACAGCTAAAAACTATTAGACGCTGAATAAGATAGTCCTCATGCTTGTACTGTCAAATAAAATAACGCAATACAAAATAAATTTTAAAAAAACTACGCGTAATTTTTTTCCTGGCATTAACTGTCATGCTTTCCTGTCGATAATAGTTGATAAGATAAAAAGAAACTTGATTGTTCAAATGATTAGTAAAAAGAAGTGTCTCCTTGAAAATATTATTAGAAAGATGTACGAATTTTTAAAAAAAAAATACCTCGATTGTAACTATGACGTTATTTTAGTAGCTGCAGGGCATCTATGACCTTGCTGTAGGCGACTTCCAATTGTGAGCCTGAAATTTTTCGTACTTAGAAACTGTTTTGAAATGAAAACAGAGATGAAATAAACTAATCAGTTTCAGAAAATTATGCTTCATAAGTATTGACTCTGAAAAAGTAAAATTTTGACGTTCGTCAAAAGTTTCATTTTCATAAATTTAGTTTGAAACTCCAAGGCAAGTTCTGTTCTTACTAAATATTCATTAGTAGTTTTACCAAACAGTTATAAAAAAAATTGTTCTGGCTGAATTCTGGCTAGAATATTTATATTTTTTCGAATATTCACACTGCATAATCAAGTTGAAAATTGATTGTTCTGATTTTTTTTGAAACGAAAGGCAAAATTTCGAAGTTAAGCTATATTTGGCACGATCAGGCGTGAAGGTAGAATCTTGGTGTTGCGGTTGAAGGACTGTTGGCTAAAAATTCGAACTTTTTAATTTAACGTCCTATAATAAAACTACGTATAATGAAGTTTCAAAATTATATATATACTGTTTTCAAACCTATAATTCTTCAGTTCTGAGTCCTAAACACCAAAAAACTGCGGTATTATTTGAGTCTTGAATCTAAAAGATATTACTCAGGATGGTATATTTTAATTTATTTAAGTGAAGGGATTCAAACAACCTGAAGAAGATGTAACGTACTATTTTAAAGAAGAGGATATCCGCATAAATATTATCCTTGACATCTGACTTATGTTCAAAGCTTGTAAGAATCAAAATAAGTAACCCTTCAATAGTGGGCTTCAATAGTGCCTCATGCTTCAATAGTGGGCGTTAATGAAACATCAAAATTATGTCAAAATGTTGTATGTCAAAAATTACAAACAGGAAAACTTATAATATTTTGGTGCTATAGTTGGGAATATACGATATTTTGTGTCAACACCGCCACATATATTTCTTTTGAGAGAAGAGGCAGTTAATATTTATTATTGTTATCATTAATAAAATAAACCAAGAGATTTGACTTATGACATTTTGATATAACAATGACAATAAGAAATTCAACTGCTCTGCAATATAAATGAAAAATGTGTTGAACGATGTTTTTTATTGTTCTTTTAAACATATTCTTTTGTTGTCGTAAAAGATCAAATAAAAGAAGTCATAATTTTTTCTCTTGCTTCAAGTCCCTTTATCTCTGGGACCAATTTGAATAAATTGTAACTTTCACCTTTCATGGAGTAGATTTAAGGTTTTTATACGTGAATAATGACACCGACATCTAAAAGCAAAGCGTGACGTAAATCTACCACATCCTTAATGTTACAATTTTCACCTGCCCGCGCATCTGTATTTATTTATATTACTTGTAAACAAAGGGAGTTGAGGACAGAGGAGACATATTTTCTACAACTTTGTATTTGGATATGGAACTTCTGAAATTTTTCTGTAACTTATTTTTTTCATATTGTGTAAGACGCCATTACGCACATGCAGCTGATACCATAAAATTAATACCGAGAACTTTCAACAGCAGACTATAATTTATTTCTGTCACTGCGAAATCGTTTGGTTTGCAAAAATGCCAGATAATCCAGAAAGTTGATACAGACTGCAAAACTTTTCGATCGTAGACTTACCTTTTCATGATAAATGTATTAAAAAGCTGAATAAAGATGACAGTTACGACAAGCCAGAAAAGATTACTCATCAAAGCTTTATTTATTCTTCAAAGGCAGCAAGAAGTTTTACGTTATAGTTATGATTATCCGTCTTTATACAATAATGAAATAATAGTTGTATTATGCTGTTATTATTTCTAAAGAGAGTGATATTATTTTGAACATATTTAAAAACGGGGGAAAATCTCCAGGAACTGGTTTTTGATCAAATTATTAAAGTTTTTAAAATACAAATCTTGCTTTTACTTAAAAGTAAAAACAGTGCTATTTTATTCAAAATTGGAACAAATACTGAAAACCTTTCTGTCCTGTACTGAAATCGAATGAACAGAACTGGAAAATCAATCCAAGGCGTTTGGTCACTTTATACTTATACTAAAAATTATAAAAGTTTTTTTATTTTACCTTATAAGTGTAGCCTCTCTCTTTTTCTTGGAGAGGTAAAAATTAAATAAAATCACTCTTGTTGAATTTCAGTTATTTACTTATGCACAAAAATGAAAGCCATTCTAGTACTATTAATTAGAATTCAGAACAAATCCAGCACTCATTTTTTACTCCAGACTGATGATTCAACATTCTAAATGTCTTGTAGCTTTGAAACGATCCACTTAAGATATATTTCGATTTAAAATTAAGCTTACAATCCAATAAATTTCTTAAAAAGGCGATACATGAGTAAAAATATTCAGCTGCATAATTTAAATTTAGAGTTTCCTTGTTATCATCATAAAGAATACGCCATCTAATTAATAAATTGAGTAAAAAAATTGCTAGATTTGTAATAAGAAAATTTCAGGTCATTACTTGATCTTATATGTCATTAAAAGCTAAGAACCTTTCTGAAATTAATGAAGGCAAAACAATCATGTATTTATCCTACACTTTGATCTTCAATTTCTAGACGAGAAGCTTTTCATTCGATTCCACCTACTCTCATTTCTAAAGTTTGGTTTCATTACAAAGCCGCGCCCATAATTGGACATTATAATCGCTGCTGGAGTCTACTTTCTATTCTCTTTCGCACTTCATATGCCATTCTGCAACTCACCTCATATGCCATTCAACTTGTTGAGTTTATTCAAAATGCTTATTTATTCTGTCACTTAGAGCTGAATATATTAAATCTCACGTATTTAACAGATATATTATATCGTTTGGAAATATAAAAAGGCGCAGATGTTTTAGGAATTTCACATCATGTGTATCAAAAAAAAAATCAGTGGAAAGTTTCTGCAAACAAAGTAGCAGTATATTTGGATTGATGTCTCTAAAAGATGTTTACCATCAGTGAACTTTTAGAAAGATTTCCGGTAGTATGGGCATATGCATAAATGACAAAAAAACATTTCCGGATTTTGACGGAAGAGCCTAATATGGAACGTATTTGGTTCCTTCCTCAAGCTAGATCTCCAGTAAAGATTTTGAAATGGACTGGAAAAAGTAGTAATATAAAAGTAGTGAATGAAATAAATATGCAGCAATGTCTTCACATCACTTTTTTTCTGCCCAAAAATTTTCCAGCTACCCTATTTGTATTACTAAGCTCTTTCGTAATTCTATATTAACACACGGAGGGAAAAACGGCAAAAAAAATATCCAAAGTTAAATGAAATAAAAATGTTATATAATTACTGTATAAGTTTTTTGTGGTCTTAAAAATACATTTTTAAAACTTTATTTTGAGTAAAAATATTGAAAAATCTGGCAAAAGACTATGTTGGAGAGGGGGAAATTTTAAAATCATAAACTTTTGCCACACGAGATGCAGAATCGAGAATCGTAATTTTAAAGGTTCTGATAATGAATGTTTTGTAGGTAACAAACGAATACGGGATAATCTCGTCCGCGATATTTATAAAGTTATTTTGTCAATGCACTTTCTTTATTTCATTGATATTCTCTGTTCTATATTTTCATTACTTTGGATGTGCAACTCCTAGATCAGATTTGGAGTTCTATGTTTCAGAGATTCGGAGTTTAATGCATTAATAAAGGAATATTCTTAAAAATTCTATTATTACACTTATTATTATAAATATTTAGAGTGATAAATGGCGTTCATTTATAATTTTCATCACATTGTCATGATGAAATCCATTGTTAGAAACTCCCATTATAGTTTAAAAATAGAATGTTTATTATAGAAATCAACTTAATTCGAAACGGATCGCATTATCTTAATATGATAAAATGAACGGAAAAAGAAGCAAATAAAATATAAAAACTACTGAATTCTTCAATTTGTACGAGAATACTTGGTAATTACTTATAGTTTAGAGACTTAAAGTCAAACAAATTTTAATTTTTTCAATTAAGTGTATCTTAATGAATGTCACAATTCAAAAATATTTTTAAAATTAAACTAAATATTAAAACTAAACTATTAAACTAAATATTTTTTGTTACAGCCGAAATTTTCGGTTAGTCATTAAATCCTAGAAATGCCCAGAATTAATTTGGAGTTTGAAGTGGCCCATGTAAGTTTCTATTTTTTAAAATTTACAAATAGTAACGACGTCAAGTTTTTTATATTTTTTGTATTAATGTCCCGTTGTAAAGCAACACCAGGGCTATTTTGCGACGGACCTCGTAATTTTGAATCCCATTCAGATGACGAGGACGACACCAGAGCTGTTACCCCCTCTCCACTCCACATTACATCAGTGGGAAAAAGTTTAGTTCTAACGGATTTAACGTACAATAACTTACACGACGGTTCTTCTATGGAATCGGCTTACAAACCGAGATCTTATCAGGTGACAAGGCCACAGCGGCCCAATAAAGATGACAAACGTTTGGCAATGAAATGAACCTAAACAATGCGCAGAATAAGTATATTTGTCTTTTACGTATAAGATAAGAATTAAAAGTACGTCTTAAAGCGTGATAATTTATCATTCAGAATATATTTTTATTATGTAACTGATAACTGATTTTTTACATTGTTTTGGAATCGATAAAAAAAAAAGATACGTTATTTTTACAAATAGCTATTCGTTTCGATTATGCGTTCATTTTATCAGAATAATACTCTCGGCCGTTGAATACATAAAAATTCCATAACAATTGATAGTATTTCAACCAACATACCCCCCCCCTCCTCAATATATCGAAACGGAGGGTAGAAATTACGTCGAAGTCAATCCCATGATACTTGAAAAAATAAGAAGATATGAAAACGCTTACATGACTATAGCCAACCACCGTATATTTACACCGTTTTTTCTTCGAAATGCAATTAAGTGTTGCATGCTTTTGAAATTGAAATAAAAAGAAATACTCGCGCGTTTTCATTACAAAATCAATAAAAGGAAGGTCGTTGTCCTTGAAGGAGAGAAAAAAAGAGGGAGTGTTTGATTATCGAAGAAATAACAAAAATTAAATGCAATGAAATAATCTTACCATCACTGCTGATACTAAGAATTGATTTCCCGTGTATATTTACATTAGGGAAGCGTACAATACATGTCTAATTGTCTTGTATTCGTGTCGAACCCGTGGGCAAAAATTAATGCTTGAAATATGAAGCAGACAAACAAATAAAAAAGATGAAAGCTTGCCTTTTTAATGATTTTTCGGATGTTTATATAAAACTTTAACAATTATTTTGGTTGATTTTACTTTTAAAATATTTTTTGAGATACTAATAAAAAAAGAAAATATATAGATAAATGTGAATCCGCATTTTTATAATTACAGCGTTTTTGTAATTACACTGTTGAAACCCAATGTATCGCCATTCGGATAATATTTACATTTTTTTAAAGTTGAGTTTATTTATTTTAGATCAACCGATGAAAATTTTAATGGAAAAAGTTCACATTTCGCTTGTGTGACCTCTAAGTATCGATTGCTTTAAAAACTTTATTGATTTCGTTTAGTTGTGTTTATTTTCAGTTCCATCAGAGGTATTTGAGAACGGATCTCGCACTTTTGAACTCTAGTCAGAACGTTAAGACGGTGTTCAACTAACACATCCTTTTTACACTCCTACTCCACTCCTTCGAGAGGATATTTAAAGCAGACGAATTTGACTGGCAGCAATTCTACTTACAGTTTATTTTTTTATTATTATTATAGTCCCGTTTTAAAGCATCACTGGGGTAATTTTATAAACGAACCTAGTTACTCTGAACCGTGATCAGATGACGAAGACAACACTTGAGCTGGCACTCTCTCTTCAATTCTCTGCACTACACCAATGGTCCTACTTACATGATGAGTGCTTAGAGGAATTGAGTTTCGAATCTGGAACCTTCCAGTCCCGAAGCTCAGAAATAACAATTCCCCCGCTTACCCCCAAAGTGATTAGATTGAATGAATAGTTAATCCTCCTCTAATAAAAAGCTGTCACGATGACCTGGTATAAGGTTT
>JAOUZG010040121.1:1333116-1347554 GCA_026289955.1 Argiope argentata
AATCCTCCTCTAATAAAAAGCTGTCACGATGACCTGGTATAAGGTTTCCACTGCAGAGTAAGGTTAGTTAAATCCTCCTCCAAGAAAAAGCTGTCACGATGACCTGGTATAAGTTTTCCACTCTAAGGTAAGGGCATTTCAAATTTGAAACAAGATTCCAACGCATGTCAGCCGTAGAACGTCACATACTGGTGCACATTGAGTTTAATTCTAGAATCAAGCTTGATTATACTATCGTATCTATAAAACATAACACAAAGGCCATTTTGAGATGGACTTCTTATTTATTAACTACGGTCAAACGAGCAGAACATTATTTTAACTGGTTGCCCTTTCTTCAACCGGCTTTCTGGCACTGAGATAGAGCGTTTTCCTCGAGTTCTAGGAGTCCCGGGTTCGAGTCCCGGCTCGGGCATGGTTGTTCTTCTGTGTACTATATGTGAGGTGTATGAATGGGCCACCCTGTAAAAAGCGGCTGTGCAAGTGATTGTGATGAGTGTGTAGTTAAGTCGTATTCTTGGCCCTAGTTGGCGCTACTTGAAGCAAGAGACGCTCCTTTCGGCTTAAAATCTGCTGATATAATATCAGCGGGCTTGTCCATAAGCAAGTACCATCAGTAACAACAACAACCCTTTCTTCAAAGTCACAGCAGCAGTAAGACGCTTGATCCTTGATGTAAGCTTGGAGGTTCAAGAGGAACATATACGCGGCCATTATTTAGTGAAATCGCGTTTAAAGACTGAGGGTTGTTGCTATTGGACTTGTTGGCTCAACCAAGGAGAACAGCAAAAACAAATTTTTATCAAGAAATGAAAGATTTAATTTTTTTTAAAAAAAATATTTCTGTTTCATAGATTTTCTTCTTCTGAGACGCATGGTTTTACTTTGCTACTTTTTCATACAATGTCCAGTAACTGCTTATGTATTCCCAACGGGGAATTGGTTGAATTCAATAAAAAAAAACTAATCTATTCTTCAGTATTTCAACGAAATCTTTGAAATCCATCGACATCGAATGTTTCCCCTTCGAGGAAAGAGAAAACTTAAATGATATGCAAATTGAATAACTCCAACAAAGATGTCTATTACGCTGTTCAACTGCACGTGTCTGACGGATACAATCAAGCTTCTACCACAACCACACAATAGTCTGAGATTCCGCACTGAATATAAATTAAGTCTTTTGTGTTCAGAATCTCCACTAGTTATAGCAATAAAATGCAATAACGAATTCATAACGCGTTTGAAATTGTGTTTCATGAATTGTAGAAAGTGATTGCCCTAAATAGAAATTTATGTAAATTAATTTTTATGGTAGAACAGTTGATCATATTGTTATTTTAGGCGAACGCTCAACAATGCTGACCATTTTGGCCCAATAAGGCGTAGAAATAATAATCTTTTGCAACGAGATAACTTCGTTCTGCACTATAAAAAACCCGTGACTTTCTTAAAGATCTATATTTCTTTCTAAGATTTCCATAATTCCAATTCAATCGTACTGTACCTATTTTCAATGAAGAACCGATCTAGTATCTCCCCAACATTTGTACCACAGATGGCCACGTTTCATTTATGTATGGAAGAAAAGACGTGTTACTTGAGCACTAATTGAATGGAAAGTTCGCCATCGAGACTGTTATAATTCATATCTGTTTAAGCTTTAATATTTTCAACTATAATATTCTAATGTTTTCTGGATGGTGAGAAACTTTAAACTGTGGAATAGCATCCTCAGATGTTGAAACACTGTCCCTCCTTCGAATGAACATTCCTTTCCACCCAATCATCATTCAAAATTGTTCAACATCTCAATGGGCAGCATCAAAATTGAGCCTTAATCCAATAAACCAAATTAAATTAGTGTCTAAATGACTTTGATTATTAGAATGAAAAGATTAATCTCAAATTCCTCATTCTCTAAATCAATCAACAAGACAGCGTCTCAAAAGACTACGTGAATCAATAATTCAGCTATGGCCAGTCTATTCTAAGCCACCCATATTGTAATGTTGTGGGTGAAGAAAGTGTTTAAACTACTAGTTTTCTGAAAGCTATAAATAATCCTAGACTGGAAACGAGACATAGGGGTAGCGCGTCTTCCAATGGTGAATGTTGAACATTCACCATTGGAAGACGCGCCAAGAAGAACATTCACCATTGGAAGAATGTTGAACATTCACCAATGGAAGACGCGCATTAGTGCATGGTGCATGTCGATATTTACCGGTGTAAGTCAGAAATAAATGTATTTACCAAATATTTTGCATACCTGCCACCAAGCGACTATGTGCTTGCTGACATTCACCGGTGAAAGTCGACATTCTGCAGACTTCGGTCTTTCTCGGTAAGATATACATACCGTTAATAGTCAAAGGCATAAAAGAGATAGTGATCACATTAAACTAGTATTTTTGTTTTACGTCGATTCGGGAGAAGAGAATTTTGATAATATAAAGCGAATGATAACTTTAAACACGTTCCGTTAAGTAGCTTCCACTGTAATTTGAAGAATATATTTTATGAAAAATCTTTGAAAAAATTACAAATTCGGCAAATTCCTCCTCCAGATTATCCATTTCCGGCATGTTACATCTTCCAATATATATATTATTATTAATCCAAATGATGTGATTTTATTATTCGGAATAAAATGTATTTACATTTATTGAAATTTGCTGTATTGAATTTTTATTCATGTAAATATTATTAACTTTTATCAATAATTTTTAACTAAAATATAACGACGTTTTCTTTTACAAATTAAATGCTGAAATAGCTGGCTTCCTGGCACAGAGGTAGCGCGTCTTCCTTGGGCTCTAGGCGTCCCGGGTTCAGGCGGGATAGTTCTGTGTACTATCAATGAGGTGTATGAATGTGCCCCCTATAAAAACGGGCAATGCAAGCAACTGTGATGAATGAGTAGCTAAGTCGTACTCTTGACTCTAGTTGGAGCTACTTCAAAACAAGAAACGCTCTTTTCGGCTTAAAACTTGCTGATGCCTCGGCGAAGATCGTCCATGGCAAGTGCCACTAATAACAACAATACCAGACTGGAAACGTACAGGCATAATGTCCATGCCCCATAACGCCATTATAAAGTGAGAAAAAAACTCATTTCGTCTTATTTATTCTAGCTATTGCTCTTGAGTCAGTTTAGAATAAGCGCAATCTATGTAGAATCTATTACCTCTAATTCAACCAATAATTTTTCGAATGACATGAACCAAGATGAATTGTAAGTTCTTAGGATTTTTGAAATCAAGCAAAATTTGTCAGTATAATATTTTTTTTTTAGCAAATTGATTAAAAATTAAGTAGGAATATCTTGTTCAACAATGGGCTCATGTTTGTTCCTCTTATGTTATAACTTACAAATGAAGGACTAAATATCATCAGAGCTTAAATTGATTGTTAAAACTTAATTTTATAGGATCTTTATTTTAATACATGAAAATACTTATGCTTATTTCTGGAGCTCGTAAAATACTTCAAGCATTCAAAAGTGAAGATATCCTTAGTACTATGAGTCAAGTTCACTTTATGTTTTTATTGAATAATAAGCAACCATGACTTTTATATTCCTTGTTTATAAATACTGTTAAAAGCGGGCGAACGACGCTGAAAAGCACGAAGGGAGAGCGATTGGCGACAGCGTCGAAGAGCTTGGCGCCAACCGGGTTGGTTTGACGAAAGGAATAGTCTGGTAGCCGCTGGATCGCTCACGGTGATTTCCGAAGCTTCTTTTCTCCCTCGCCTGGTATATATGGGAGGGGCTGCCGCATTCGGCAGTTCCTCTCTCTCGGAAGAGAAGCGTCTGTTTGGGCTAGCGGATACTTTTCCTGCTTGTTATTAGTGAGATGTGTTTACGTTTGCTGTTAACGTTGTGTTATTTATCTCGCTGTGATTTACTGTTGCTGTGCTATACGATAGCTATTTTCCAGTCGTTGTTTATCGTGCGTAAGGCTTGCATTTACGCTGTAAGTGACTGTTGACTGTTGGATTGTGTTTATTTGAAGTTTTATTTATCAAGTCATCCTGTAAATAGCTGTAAATAAATTTGTTTGTGCTGTCCTCAAATAAAGTCCATTCAATCCGACCCCGCTAAGCTAAAAACATAACAATACTATAAAATTCGGTTCAGAACCTTCGTCTCTGAATTTACCACAGTATGACATCTAAAACGAGACATTAAAATCAGATTTTGATTTCTCAATGACTCGCTGAATTCAAAAAACAATGCATCTTACCGTAAGGGAAAGTATCAACTACTTTTAGCGAAGAAACTTATCAAACAAATAAAGTTTAGATAACAAAAATCTTTAAGCACTCACAAGGAAAATCTCTGAGCAACGTGCATAAAATCATGTGTTCTGATATCATCGTTTAAAACCGCGTCATAGTTTTTAATTCAACAATCTCTCTGTCTTTTACAGTGGGCACGTGTTTCTGCAAATAATAAAAAAGCGAAATAAGGAAAAAATGATTAGAGTTTTATCAAATTTTCCTATTCATTCATCGCACCAAGTAAAGATAGTATTAAAGTATTAATAAAAAGTAAGATAATAATAAAACGCATTCAGATGCTGTATATTTGTCTATTTTGAACATTTCTATGGCCAGATTGCCCATAGCATATAGTAGAAGACAAAAGGGGCATGTACAGGCATCATCGGCTACAAACTGCGTTCATGCGTCTCGCCATAGTAAATATGTCAAACCCTTCCATTTACCCATAAATGCCGAAATGTTCTCCTCTATGAACTGTTTATAATTAGACTAACCCTACTAACTTTGTTAGTAAGTTTACTTTTTCTTGTATAGTTAGTCCCCGAAATTCTTCTTGATTGAAAACAAAACAAAAAAAACCCTAAAAATTTTATTTATTTAACCAGTTAATTGATTTATTCATATATCGAATTATTGTATTTCTAAAAATAAAAATAAAATTTAGTTATTCCCAGGTGTAAAAGTTCGTTTCAAAAATTCCCCAAACGTCACAAGTACTCTTTAGACTCCTAATAAATCGAAACAACACATCTTCAAAGCACGATGACTCATTGAATGAGATAATAGAGAAAACAAAACAGTTAGGCAGTAAATACTCAAATATGATTCGTGTTTCGATGCTCAACTTATTTTCTCCCATAAAACCAATCAGAAGCCATCTGTAAAAACTTGGGAGATTCCTATTTCCGCAATATTGATCCAAACTTTGATTCTTAATACTATAAAAGTTATATACATAGTTAAAGTATTACGTCATTCACGTAGGTAAAACGTGTAGATCAGATAAACATTTTCTCCTTTTGTGCTTACTTTTCTTTTCTTTTAAATGAAAAAAAAAAAAACTCTTCATGCTGTTACATCTGCTGCATCAGTCTGGGAGTGGATTGCTGTTTCGAGAGTTACTTTCCCAACTGCAGGAAGGAGGTTCAGCAAAATCTCTACGTAACTTAGTAGCTAGGCATCAACACAGAGAGAGTGGTCACCTCAAAATTTTCTCGCTTATCTATATAAATAAAAATGAATCGCCAAATGTGTTGCTAAGCGATAAACTCAAAAATGACCAGACCTATTCGGTTAATTTGTCCTTTAAAATGTTCTTTAAAATACGAGGAAAGTACTTATGGAGAGAAAAAAACAGAAAAAGTGCGAGAAAAATGGTAAAAATGACACCTTTCTTACTTTTTTGCCCCCACCGCCAAATAAGTAAGAGCTCAGTTTTTTCCCCCTCGCTAATGAGATTAGGCTTAACATGTTTTCGACCGATTATTTCAAACGATTCTGTTTATTATCTTCGTGTTTGATGGATTTAAAACTAAGCATAGTTAATTAATTGGTTTTTCAGAATCATTTTGAAGTACTTGCGAATTAAAGTAAAACCGAATAAAGGAAATTAAAAATTTCAAATCTGTATTGCGTTACCCCAACTGGCGTAGAAAATTCACGCATATGCGAGTCGCCCCAATGGGCGTTGAAAATTCATGCATGCGCAGTGTGTTTCAGTTGGTGACGCAGTATCTCAATCTCGATCGATAAATAAAATAGTCGACTTGATTTTAAAGAAATGTTGTTGTTGTTACTTATGGCACTTGCCATGGACAAGCCCCCTGCTTATACAGCAGCAGATTTAAGCCGAAAGGAGCGCCTCTTGTTTTTGAAGTAGCGCCAACTAGAACCAAGAGTGCGACTTAGCTACACACTCACCACATTTGCTTGCACAGCCCCTTTTTACAGGAGGTCACAGTCACACAATTCACAGATAGCACACAGCACAACCATGCCCTAACGGGGACCCGAACCCGAGACTCCCAGAACACGAGGAAGACGCGCTACCTCTGTACCAGAAAGCTGGCATTTTAAAGAAATACGGACTTGATTCGTGGTTTTGCGTTATTTCAGGTGGTACGCACTGTAAATAAATTGTTTTTAGGTTAGTTGGGTGCTTTTCCATTCTTAAGAAGTGTCAAGTAAAAGCTATTTCTATATTTAAAAAAATGTGATCATCTCTCAAAGTATAAAACTGTTAATCTTTGGCGAGGTCGTGAACGCCGCCAGTGATCAAATATTTGTTTTCACAAATGAGAATTGTTTGCATTGTAGTATAGAAAAGAGAGTTGTATTTATGTATTAATTGCATGGCATAACCGGATAATAGTTACAAAAAATCAATCAATGTCTTGAATTTAGCATTTTTTTAAATCCAAAATGCTATCTTTGGAGATTAATAGCTTACATGCAGCTAATATACAAGTCCTAGATAATTCAATATTTATTTTATACACCTTTAATTCAACCAAAGAGAATCAAAATTTCACACAGAATTACAATTATAATCATAAGATCATATGACAAATTTCCTTCGCATACGTTTTTATACTTTTGAATTACAGTATTTAATACATGCAAAAATACTGTCAGACAGACGGTCAACTTCTCGACGGATCTAGTTCTAAATTCATTCCGGATCTACGTCATAGATATTAACTTGTAAATCAAATTTTATCCGATCTTCACGTTTTGTAATTATCAGGCTTACTTATACATGGGTAGGCAGAGATAGCCTGGTTGGTTGGGCGTTACATTCGCATCCCTTGGGCTGCGAGTTCGAACCAGCCAGCAGAAGACTTACCGTGTGTGTGGTGGCTGGCAAGCGTTAAATCTGTCGTGGTTACAAAATCATCCATGACTAGAGTAATACCACTGGAAGTATTGGGTCAGAGGTGATCGTTCTCTGTCCCAGATCTAAATTACGATCTGTTCTTTTGTCTTTCTGTTTGTTCGTTTGTATATGAGCATGGTCATCCGAAAACACAATAAGCTAGATGAATGAAATTCGGAAATTGATCTACAGATCACTACATCAAGTTTTAGACTAAATACTTCAGCCGGTTAACTATCTGTCGGTTATGTGACACTTAAAATGCACTTATTGCTGTATCCTTTTTTAAAACTATCGACAACCTTAATAAATATTGAAAAATGTTACACTTCAATTCAATAAAATGACTTTTATTTATTTATTTTTTAATATTCTACATTTTAATGTAAATTAATATTATATTCTAATACTGAATGGTATTTGATAATAGTTTAAAATTACTAGCCCCCAAGTATCTTTAAAACGGGTCTTTACACAAATTTAATTAAATTGACACATCGTTATATCAAAATGTCTTAAATCGAATTTTCCAACACTTGTATAACAATATCTTTTCTTAAATGGTTGTATAAAATATTAATTGTTTTCTGTTATAACAAAATGCAATATACCGATAGTAATTCCATTATTATGTTGAGATTTTTTATATTTGCTGTTTTTTATATAATAATTTTAATAGTATTTAATTTTGATATATATATTACGACATACATTCCATTTTGTAAACCAACATTAGGATTACAAAACATTTTCAATAAGATGGTACGAACAGAATCAGTTTTAAAATTATTTTCAGTAACAAGACTACAAATTCACATTTTCAACAACAACAACAACAAATCTGAAAACTGACTTTAAATTATTTGATTTCCTGTTTTCTTATTTCAAAATGTTCAAACTTCTTTTATATCTTTGATTTTTAAATAACATATAACTGAGACAATTCAAATTTATTTACAGTTACTGTTTTACTATTGTTTCAATAAAAAAAATTCTGTTAATCATTAAAATTAAAATAGATATATTACCAATAAAAATGAATTGGGGCCAATTCTAGCATTAAATATTTTAATATTCCATCGTTTAAGCATGTAAAAACTTCCTTTTCTATTTTGAATTCCTTCTGGGTTATATTAAAAAAACGATTTTAATTTGAATCGAAGTTTTAATGCGTCTACAAGGAAAAATTAATAAATAAATCCCTGGTATTAAAACTGCCACAACTAGGAGTTGAAAACGATAATTCAAAGTTAAATAACCGTCCAAAGCAGCTGCTAAAAACGGTAAATAATCGCAACCGTGATCTTCCTTTAAACTAATGCTAAAACTGAAAACTCAATAATCATCAAGTGAGGCGTGTGCGTTTTAAATTAAAGGTGTGGATCTGTTTTACCTCCAGCACATTAAGCTGACCCGAATCGATAGACAAGTGTTCTAATAACCGAAAGATGAACCTTTTCTTCAAGTCCAGTTACACCCAAACCGTGTACTCTTCTGCTTATCATGCGGCATTGTAATTATTTATTTATGCGCTTCTATTCTTTCGTATTCCTAATGATATTAACATAGATTCTCTTTTAGCATGGTTTATAAGGGTCGTAAACTGTAAAACTAACTGATCCACTTTTCTTTAATAGCCGTTGTCATTACTTGATGTTTACGATGAATTTAGCTCAGAAGAGATTGGGAAATAAAATGGCTTTAAATTGCATTATTGTTATTGGTAGCTCAATATGATATCCACAAACATTATGTCAGAATTTCGTTTTCTGGAAACACATTGAACACCACGTGCGTCAAGAAGAATGACAAAATTGTTTTACTAAAAGTCCCGTCATTCTTAATGTGTCATGGCGGTAATAAGTTGCTTTTCTAGAAAGTGCAACAAATCAAATTCTTTCGCAATGATTTGTTAAATGATAAGTTGGAATCCTTTGAGACATTCCTACCAGACAGACAAAGAGTATAAAATTGTATTTCATAGCCATAAACATTCTGTCGTCTTTAGACAGACAAAATTACAACTTAATACAAAGATATCATGCGTTATATCAAGATTTCTTAAGATTTTTTACTTGCCCCTTTCCTATTTTTGAAAGAAAGTAAGTTTTTACTGATCTCTTGCAAAAAAAATGCCGATATCTCAAAATTAGAAAAAAAAATGAAATAAATGCTAACTAAGGAAAAAGTTCATTTAGCTCATGGCAATTTAAAGAAAGATAAATCGATAAAATTATCCAAATTATAAGAACAAGTGTGCTTTGCTTATCAAGAAAACATGTGTCCAAGCTTATAAAATATTTGCCTAAGTGGTTAGCATTCCTATAAGCCGACATGTATACTGTAAATATTTACAAAAGCGGCAAACACTTATATCTGATCCTAAATTATGAAACATTCTTGTCAGAAAGATTAATTTCCTTGTCTGGCATTGAGATTGCAACAAGTTTTAATGAATTATTAATTTAGTCACGCCAAATCAAACTTTTATATAGATTATAATCAATAATGATGCTATTATCTAAATTAACATCGCAATTTAGTTAGTTTAATTTCTGTGAAAATTTTAGTTTCTTAAATTGGAAGAAACGTCTGTATTGTCAATTATCTTTACATTTTAAAGAACAGAAATATTCTATTAAACAATCAAGCGGAAAGCATTGGATATTATTTATATGGAATTTTTAATTCAAACCACTATAAGTATCATGGGATAGTTTTAAGGTTAGAAATGCCTGATGTTATTGACCAATCCCTAATTATAAGCAAATAAATAAAAAATAAAAGCGAAAGAATTTGGAAATTTTTTTGAAATGAGATTGAAAAAGAGGACAGGAAAGTAAATAGGAAAAAGGAAACTATATAATTTTGATTTTATGTAAGCAAAATGTTTCACCTAGATTAAATTATTTCAGTTTTCATCTACATCTCGTTACATAACGTATTCTTTCTTTTGTGAGACATTTAACATTTAATTAAAAGTCCTTTCATCTGTAATATGAAAAAGATAATTCGAATGATAGATTTCAAAATATCTGTTAGAAATCCAAACGAATGAGTCACCATAATAAAAAAAAAACCGATCTGTCATAGAAAAACACACGCATCAACTTTTTCGACTCTAATCTTTCATAACAAATATTGCTTTTTGGACAAGCAGGTGGTATAAAATCTGATACATTTCTCCCACATATTTGCTTCCATTTTAGATTTGTTGAATTATGTAAGTGCTTTGTAGCAGCTAAAGGGAAATTTAATATATCAGTATAAATATATTTTTAAATAAAGAAAGCCATTTTATTGTTAAGATTACAAAAGACATTTTAGTGTACTTAAAACTATTTATAGTAAAAACAATTTCATTTTAGGAAATGTACAAGCTATCTAGGAAATAAGATTGAATAGAGAGGAAAGAGGTATTCTAATGATTAACAATTGTTCCCATCTGAAATCGTTGAATAAAAAAACACATAACAAAAGGTCAAATTTTTCTCTTACACAAAATGTGATATTAAGGCAATGTTTTCATTCACCTTAAAATACTACTGTAAGCAAAAAGTAACTGGTGTACTTCTTTTAAATTACATCTATTGTAGATATCGTCTACAAAATTTTATCAAACTTTTTTACGACTTTTATAAACATCTGACTAAAGTCAAGAATTAATTTCATTTTATCATCTTAAATTAATTTTTTTGAGAAAAGAAATTTTCATTTTCGTGACAAAAGTATTTAAAATGTTGTGAAAATCCTTTAATTACTTGAGCTAGGAAGACGTGGTTTTTTCACAAAGGTAATTATCACAGAAGTAAAAATAATAATCCCGACCTGTCGACTGAGATTGTTTGTCGGAATACAAGCTACAGAAAGAAATCCTAAGCTGAAAATTAATTCCTTTAGAAGATACAATTTTTTTTTTCAGATTTCTGTAAGGTACCGGATACTTTGAGTGGCTTCGTTGCAGGTTACAATGGACAGTTTGGGCATCCGCATCTGCAAATTGTTTGCCAGAGCAATTGTTTAAAGATAAATGTTTAGGAAAAACTGGATTATTTGAGTTGAATAAAACGTGTAATGAAGGTGGAAAATCTGCAAATGATGAATCAGGCTCTGGATGACCATCCACTTCGCATAATCATAAACAAGTCTATCAAATTAGAGAATTGGCGCTAAGCGATCGCCTTTTAACATTTAGAGGTTTTATTGAGTAAGTTCCTATACATAAAATAATGAAGAGAAAAAAATGTGGAGAAATAACTAATGCGCTTTGAGTCTTAATAATGCTCCATTATTCAATTCCTACTATTAGTTAATATATATCCCAATATATATCTTGTTAAAACTTTCAATCGTTAATAAAATACTTTTTATTCATCTACTCAAGTTCAAATATATTTTTGACACTTGTTGTTAATACAGTTTTTTCAAATATTAATTAATCAAAAATAAAAATAAAGAAGATTATAATATTTTATATTTGAACAATTCGGTTTCGAACCACCAGACGGAGCCTCAAAAATGCTGCTAAATTTTTTTCAATTCCTAATATTAGTTCACACTCTCCCTTTATATATATATAACAAACAATTTTATAAGTCTAAATCAAATTTTAAATATACATTACGACTTTTCTGTAATTGTCATTTGGTTTTGTATTCTCAAAATGAGATGCTTCTCTTAGACTTTGGGACGGGGTATTTTTCGGGTCACATGGGTTAATTTATTTAGACAATAGTCAAAACCATTTACAGAAAAAAAATCCCTTTTTTTAGAATCCCTGCCTGATGGTGACCCTTGAGAAAGTCATCAGGCCGGATTTCTTTTCTTATCAGTTTTACTTTTGGTTTATTCTTAATTTCATTATGGTTTTACTCTCATTTTTTTCTACTTCTTATATATATATATAATCTTGTTCAAATTTTCAATTGTTGATAAAATATTTTTTTATTCGTCCACTCAAGTTCAAATACATTTTTTAAAGTTTGTAGTGGATGACATTGATGTTAACAAAGCTTTTCAGATATTAATTCATAATTAAATTAATTAATTTTTAATAGAGTTTTAGCTGTTTGTAATGAAATATTAAGTCAATATGCTGTAGCTCAATCGGTAAAACACAAACATTTCAGTGATTTTAGCGCGAAGGTGAAGAATGCGAGTTCAATTCTTGTGAAAATTAATTATTTTTTGATAAATTATTTATATTAATCGTAATATTTTAATAAAGAGTAACTAAATTTAAATTTGTCTTTGTTGAATAGGAATTGACTTATATATAAACTTGTTTTTCGTAAATCATTTGACGTAATAATCATGAAATGTGCTTTCATAAGTTCTCCATTCGTCTATTATAGTACGATGGGACTTTTTCTTATTTCCATGCTTGGAATTGCCTTTTCCTAGTCAACAATTTATGTCCATTAATTTAATGAAAGAAAATCGCTATAAACTCAAAAGTTTTTAAAAAACGACTCAAAGGTTGGTAAGATTCGACGATTGGGAAAAAGTTGGCAAACACAATTCAATCAGTGGATGGATTAAATTTTCGCTAATTGATATCTTTTGTTTTAAGCCACTGTTCTGGATACTCTTTGATTCCATTTTTTTTCTAAAACGTTGACGATAATGAACATGAAACACACGTTCATGCATTTATGGGTTCTTAGAACTTTAATGCGATTTAATGTGTTTTTTAATCCCCCTCTCCAAATAATTTTCCATTTTGTATATAATACAATTGTAAAATTCTGAAATATATATGAACAAAAAAAAATCTATCTGATCTTTTTTTAAAAAATGATCCGGAATCAATGACAAAAACAGGTCAAGTAGCTCATATCAAGAAAAGTTGTCAATATTGTCAGGAAACTGTTGTTGGATGCTGATAGCAATAATGTCGATAATCGTTTAACACGGAAAGTAAAGAGCTAACTGTCGATAAGCTTAGAGATGAGTGAACGTGTCACTGTTACAGAAATCGACAAGCCAGATCAAGATACTCTAGAAAATAAGAAGTGGAAAGTCTCCTCTCATTTCAAAATGAGTTTAAAGTTTTGCAGACAGTAAACAAAAATTATTAAAGTATTCGAACTATAAGACAAGGGAAAAAAATTAAATTATTATTAAGAAATTTACATGAGGGAAAAAAACTTTAGGGCGGCAAACGAGTTTATTAAAATTTCATAGACTTTGACATCGAAATAACTCCATTTTGTTGTCATTGTTTTGTATCTGAATATATACAAGTACGGAAGCCACATTTTTACTTTCTCGTGTACGAAGAGAAAATATAGTAAAAATTTCCAATAGGATATTTTAACAAATCTCCATGTAACAGAATTCCTCGAGCCTGACAAACATATTTTGGGTATTATGTAATTGAGTTAGATGAATGAAATTTGGTATATGAACTTTGCACCAAATTTGTAGATTTCTATCAAATCTAAACCTAAATTTGTCTTGTACGAAAAAAAGTTAATACATTAAGTACAAAACGAACTGAACTAGATAGATAAAATTGGTATACAGATATAACATCTAAAATGTAGAAACCTAATAATTCGTAGATTATTAGGTATCAGCATAAATTCTGGAGATTTAATATATGATTTTGTGATTACAGTTGGATTTCTTTGTCTTTATTTTTTCTTCTTTTGGTTTCAATCATTTTTTAATAATACAGTCTAAAATACATATTCGGTGTTCTGTTATTTGTGTAGCCATAACCACACCCCGTCAATTAATCACCAAAAAAATCACTAGACTCTTTCGTAACCATTATTTGCCAGTGGCATGCGGTTGATAATACAAAAGTACTTTTAATTGGGTTTAGTTTAGTTTGGTTTAGAGGCTTTACAACGTCCTAATGTAAAGCAACACCATTGCTATTTAGGGACGGACCTCGTAATGTTGAACCTCGGTCAGATGACGAGAACAACACCTGAGCTGGCACCCCCTCTCTACAAAACACTACACCAGCGGGAGGACGTATGGTCATGGCAGATTTGACGTGCAACTGACCCCCTTACACGACGATTCTCAGGTAGAATCGGGGCTTGAACTTATAACCATACGATTCATGAGCCGAGACCTTACCACCAGGACCTTACCCTACTTTTATTTGGGAGCATACAAGAAAGTTTCGGTGGGACAGCTCCCGATGTTTATTATAAACATTTATTCCAAACACATGTTTTTTAGCTGACCCCCTTTATTGAATTAAAATTTGTGTGTGTGTGTGTGTGTGTGTGTGTGTGTGTGTGTGTGTGTGTGT
>JAOUZG010040121.1:1347564-1361892 GCA_026289955.1 Argiope argentata
TGTGTGTGTGTGTGTGTGTGTGTGTGTGTGTGTGTGTGTGTGTGTGTTTGTGTGTGTGTGTGTTGTTAAAAGCGGGCGAGTGCCACGAAAACGTGCCAAAATGGCGATGTTTGGCGAGGAGCTTCGCATCAGCTTGGTTGGTTTGGAAAAAGGAATAGTGTAGCAGCCACTGGATCTTGCGCGTTGTTTTGAGAAGTTTCGCGTGTTTCGGGGCACGCGCTTCCTCGGCTATATAACGGATGAGTAGCCGGAGTGTGCTAGTCAGTTTTTCTCTCTCTCGGAAGAGAAGCGTTTCGCTGGACTAGTGGATTTTCGCTTGTTATTAGTGAGCTGTGTTTACGTTTGCTGTTTATTGAGCTCGCTGTGAGTTACTGTTGCTGTGCTATACGATAGCTGTTTTGCAGTCTGTGTTTATTGTGCTAAGGCTTGCCTTTACGCTGTAAGTGACTGATTACTGCTGGATTGTGTTTATCTGAAGTTTTACTTTATCAAGTCATCCTGTAAATAGCTGTAAATAAATTTGTTTGTGCTGTCTTCAAATAAAGTCCATTCAATCCGAACCCGCTACTCTAAAAACGTAACTATATATATATATATATATATATATATATATATATATATATATATACCTTTAGCATAAACACGTTTCGTCGGCTCCACGAATTGCATACCTTCGGATATTATTTATACTAGAAAACAAAAGTTGTTTTATTTTAAGAAACTCACATATGACTGATATTTGGAAAGTAAAAACGATATGAAGTAGAAAGAGAGAATGCTGATGTTATGTCTAGTGCTAACAAAATTTTTCCTATATGAAATCACTGAATCAAAACAACATAAAAGAATCATAAAATATTTTCGTTCAAGAATTCAATATCGTGGCAATATTTTTTCACCTTGAAAAATTCCTATAAGATGGCGATAGATTAATCCATCATTTATTGGTTAAGGCATCGATTTCCTTTTTATATCGATAGTACGCCCTTACGTTTCTATTATAAAAAAATGTTTGTAACAAAGTAACACATTTATAGGCTCTTTTGGGTCTTCGGCTGCATCCCAAAACATTAGCAACTTTTCTTACATTAGCAAAACTGTAACATTTTTATCATTTTTGTTAGAGTTTTGAAGGAGCTACAGAGTTATTCAAAACAAATAATCACAAGCACCTATATATTTCTTATAAATGACGATAAGATGGCAATACAATATAGAAGAAAGCTTGATATTTTTAGTGTGTGTGTTTGTAATAATTACTCGATGTGATCTCACTTGGTCCAAAGCGTAATAACTGTGATCCACTTCACTATCAATTGAATTTTTCTTTGTTTATACCTTCAGTTCTTTCATTGTTGCACACAACAGAGGCATTATGTCAGAATCTATTGCATATTCTAATGAAACGCAGACACAAGATGTGGGTAAGGTCCGCCAATTTTGGCAACCCTTCTCACTCACATAGCAACCCTTTTTGTGGAGATACGCAAATTCGCGGAGGGAAAAGGGTTAAGTGTAGAGAAAAATCAGCCAGAGATTCGATGAGAGATGGATTGTAGAGTGAAGGAGGAATGTTGAGAGGCAGATCCGACGATGAGGACAAAGCATTCTGGGTCTGACGAACGAAAGGATAGGAAGTCAGTGAGAGTCGGAGTTAGAATCGGGAATGGACGCAGCGAAAGAACAGTAGAGGTCAGTCTAAGACTGACAAAATTGAAAGATGATGAGATGTTTTTGTTTTATGTGTATGCTGTGTCTCGTTTCTACATGTTAATAAAATTTTGGGACTAAAACTGGATGTGATCACTGTCTACCACTCACATAAAAGAAACCCCATGTCTTACAATGTGAATATCAAACACTTCTGAAATTACATACACAACATACAGATGACTATCGACAGTATATCGATGATAAGTGAACATACTTAACAATCTGTAGCGTGAAATGGATTGCCACTAGGATTGTTGACTGTGTGACCAAGAGAGTCAGTGAGAGTCGGAGTACTGACGAAGACTTTTACTGACTTTTTACTGACGAAGCGAGATAAAAGGTCAGTCTAAGTCTAAGACTGACAGAATTACAAGATGATGAGATATTTTTGTTTTATGTGTGGGCTGTGTCTCGTTTCTACATGTTAATAAGATTTTGGGATTAAAACTGGATGTGATCACTGTCTACACCTCAAACAGAAGAAACCCCATATCTTACAATGTGGATATCAAAACCCTCTGAAATTACAAACACGAAATACAGATGACTCTCGACAGTATATCGATGATAAGTGAACATGCTTCACAATCTGTATCGTGAAATGGATTGCCACTAGGATGTTGACTATGTGACCAAGAGAAGTCACATAAAGAAATTTGTTGCTAACGCAAGAAAAGTTTAAATTCCCATCTGTATTGAGTTGAAAAGTTTAGTACCTGTCGTTGCCTATAAAGATGTTAAAATCATTGACAATCGGTGCATTTGTTCTGAATAATCCTCTATTCTAAACAAAAATCCTTTTAATTGGAGCTTTGATCGCTACTTTCAATGGTACAATCACAGTTATGTGATTGTAGAAATCTGAAGGGCGAGATGTTATCCTTGTCATCTGATTGTGCTTCAGATTTTAGAGCTCCATCTTCAGTAAGCCATCATTCAATTTCATAAGAAAATATTACTCTTTTTATTTGAACAATGTAAATACATCATTAATAAAATTCTTCCTCTTTTTACTGACAAATATAGTAGCTACACTACAAACTCATTACGATTTCCTTCTCCCCTCGATCATCTAATCTTATTGTCCTCTAATCATCCTGTTGATAGCTTTAATTTTCTACATTTTATGAATGATGGCAAGGTTTATTACGAAGGAGAAAAGATAAGAGTAGCTGACTTCCATCGTTATTACGTTGTATTAAGACTTCCATCGTTATTACGTTGTATTAACAATGCAAATCAGTTATATCATAGAACACCAAATTCATCCAATGATTTTAACAAGTCGAGTGTAGCACATCACCTCTAATTATTAGTTAAATTAAGTTTATTCTCATCAATAGCATTCCATCTACTCCTTTTTCCTTTCTATGCTCCGAATTCTTTTTTTGTTCTGAACTTGGAAACTTAAGTTAATATAACGAAATATATCCTCAGATTTATTTGATAGTTCATTAGAAGGCGTGATGAAGGAGAAAATTAAAATAAAAGGCGCACGTGATTTGATGCATGATGTAGAGTCATAATTATTATGAACATCTGTCATTATGGGAGATTGCGTTGTGTCTCATGATCTGACATTTTTTTAAAAAATCAAACTCCAGAGTAATATTTTACAAGAATAGGAAATGCTATAAATGCTTTTATAAATAGGGATATGTTTTTGGAAGGACGTTTTATTTATTATTTTTTGAGCAACATTAAGTATATTATACGATAAATCAAGTAACTATTCATTAAAACTTGTCCATGTTGTATAATTTCGTAACCTTATTATCAATAAATTAATACTGTTAATATCGTACTGGTCGCCGAAAGCGGCTAGCACGATAGTAAAAATAATTATAAATGAAATACAAAAATTTTCAAGAAAGTACAGCTAATATGGAATTTTTCTAGACACTGGTCACAATTCCAGTGGAAAAACAAAGGTGAAGCAGTCTGAATGTTTGATATAAGGAGAGCAAAAGTGAGGAATTAATTATTTGCATTCAGTGAGGA
The DNA here is from genome assembly GCA_026289955.1 of Argiope argentata. Taxonomy (NCBI): domain Eukaryota; kingdom Metazoa; phylum Arthropoda; class Arachnida; order Araneae; family Araneidae; genus Argiope; species Argiope argentata. The sequence continues at coordinate 1,351,279 of JAOUZG010040121.1, forward strand.
ATTAATTATTTGCATTTAGTGAGGAATTAATTATTAAGAAATAATTCTTTTTTAAAACTCTTATCCAAATTCTAAAAAAAAACTAAAATGTTTTCAACTAAATATGGGAGAACATAACGGATATAACTTTTTTATTGTTACTGTTAGTTGTCAAATATTTGACAACTAACAGTCTTTTCTTTGAAAGGACAAGGTCGTTGTCAGGGTTCTCTTCAGTTTATGAGAGGCGGGGCGTGACCTTGCTCATCATCTGACCTTTGTAAGAAAAGGATGATAAAATGTCAATTAATTCCAATTTGCATGAAGATAAATAATGTATTCTCCTTATTCATATTGATAGGAGGTGGGTTCTACTGAAGTGCATGACAAATATGTTGGAAAAAGAGTCATTTCTGTTTTAAATCTTGAGAGAGTAAAACATAAGGTTCATCTTTTTCATACTTCTCGTACACGAAATATTGTAATATTGAGATCTGATTCCCCCGAAGAAGAATCGTGTAAGGGGGTCTGTAGCACGTTAAATCAATCACAGCCAAACGTTCTCCTGCTGGTTTGGTGTGATGTAAAGAGAGGGGTTGCTAGTTCAAGTGCCGTCCTCATCATCTGACCGCGGTTCAAAATTACGAGGTTCGTCCCAAAAATAACCCTAGTGTTGATTTACAACGGGACTTTAATATAACTAAACCTGTCTGTCTGTGAATTTGTTTGCTCATAACCGCTTTGAGTCAGAAGGATGAAAGTTAGTACATGGACTTAAGCCTAAATTTGTAGATTTCATCAAATTTTGAGAAATATTCACAAAAAAAAACTGTCTGTCTGGTTGATCGAGTACAAGGGAACTCAGTACCTTCAAAATGCGAAAAACTAGGTAGATAAAATTTGGTACACTGGTTTAGAATCAAAAATATAGATTATTATCAAATTTTGATATTATCTTTTTAAAATTTAATAAAGTCTCTCAGTCTGTAATTTCTCAATCACGTAATCGCAAGGATTTAATGATCAATGAAATGAAAAAGGTTATTTTGTGACACTAACTGTAATTCTAAGTCTAACTTTAATATCAATCGGTCAATTAAAATGCATCCAAAATATATATTTTCACGAGGGATTCAGAAAATATATTCATACTATATTTATGGCAGATATGTCGAAAGAAATTTATGCAGTAATTATTATATTATTATGGTACAATTTAGTTTTATAAAAGATTTTGTACAATTTTGCATGTGCTTATGGAAAATGTTTTTCCAAGGTTAATATTTCAACTCAAACTCTCCAAACAAAAAAACAATATTTTAATTGGTCAGTTTTTTCATCTCCTGTATTTATAGTTATTTAAATATATTTTACATTAAATGTCTCAATTATGAATGTACAAATTTGTTCCATATTTTTATAAAATATTAAAATAAATTTTAGAAGAAACATAATTTCCAATACTTTTCATCGATTTTTTCATGCGTTTAGAATTAGAATCTATAATTTTTTCAGTTTAAAACAAGCAAATTTTTTTGAATGCTTTCGAAGTAATTTTATAAAATTTGTTTGTTAAACATTTTTGCGAAATGGAATCTGGACACTTTTTTTAAGTAAACGAATTTTCTGTGTGTATTGTGTATTGTTATTTATATTACGTTAATAATATTAGGTCAAAAATATTTTTATGCTTCATTATTTTTTGAATAGCATTTCAAGTTTACCGTTTTCTGGCGTATGTCAGATGCATCAATACTAAATAAGTCTAACAATTACTCTTAAAACGTTTTATTAAGATTTTTTGAATCAAATAGTAAAATAAATAAATAAATATTGCGAAATAAAATAAAAAAAATAATTACATAATTTTCATATATTACTAATATTTAATTTGTATATATTATTTTTATTGTTTCTAAAGTTTGAATTTAAAAAATAAATTGCAATTCGAATTTTTTAAAAAAATATCAGAGTATTTGTATTGTTTAGATTTTTTAAAATAATACTGAAAAGCTTATTCGGCTTAAAAGAGAGTTCCTAAACGGGATAAGCAATAAAAAAATATAATGCTTCCTATTATAAGAAAAAATTAAATTATTCGAAGATAAAATAAAAATTCTCGGAAAACGGTTTCTTAAATTATGTTTTGGGATTGATTTTTCTGTTTAAATACTGCAAGCAATCTTTTTTTTAGAATTTTGGTTACTCAATTCTTAAATATAAATTTTAAGGGGGAAATATTTAATTTTTTGCCCCCTATCCGTCCCCACGCCACTGGCGCCGGATCATTTGTCCTTACTGCGCCACTGCACAAGTTACGACAGACTTACACCTATGATTCCAAATTTTTCTTTTTGGGGCAGGAAATCCCACCAATCCAGTTATGCGTAGTTCCTCGCGTAAGCTCCAGATGCTATCACACCTGATGCAACAAACAAAAATTTTGGTACACTTTCATCATCACCTAAGCAGTCTATGCACAAAAATATTTTTTAAAAAACGAATGGGAAAACTAAATTATAAAGTTTCCCAAGTTCTCAGACGTCCCTTGAAAATGTTTCCTTGAAATGAGAGGTTTGTTTCCTTACTTCAAAAAAATTTTACCAATTATTCCATTTTAAAAAATTATAATATATAGCTGACAATTTAAAAAAAAATTCAGTCAAAAATTGAAAACGTAAAAATAATTTTTAAAAATAAGCTTCTAAAGAATACATCTCAATTATTGCTATACAAAGAATATGATAATCCTATTTTAGAGAATAATAGCAATTCAAGTTCATTATCTCCTTTGCATAATATTAATTTTAGAGAAATACATTGAGAAATGTCCATGGTAAAGTGACCAAGTATCTCAAATTTTTCATGTTTCCCAGGTGCTCAAAAGTCCCTAGAAAATGTTTCCTTGAAATGAGAAGTTTGTTTCCTTGCTTCGAATAAATTTTACCAATTATTCCATTAAAAAAATTTTTAATAAATAGCTGACAATTTAAAAGCGTTCAGTAAAAAATAGAAAACTTAAATATGCTTCTAAAGAATACATCTCAATTATTGCTATACAAAGTATATGATAATCCTATTTTAGAGAATAATAGCAATTCAAGCTCATTATCTCCTTTGCATAATATTAGTTTTAGAGAAATACATCGAGAAATGCCCATGGTAAAGCGACCAAGTAACTTCGCATTTAAAAAAAAATTATTTGTCTTGAATTAACGCCCTTCTTTTAATATATCTAGATTGTCCTGTTTTCAAAACTGCAAATATTTCTTACGTCACTTTAACTCATTCTGGGAGTAAGAAATAAAATAAGTATTATTTTTAATAAGCGAACGTATTCCACCTGGAACTTTCTTGCAGTCCCTTACAAAGATGTTACTCCCATCCCACCATATTAGATAAAAGTAGTGGAGCATAGATAAGACTGTGAGTGCCATAAGCACACAAATTCTTATTTTTAGAGTCCCGCATACGAGTATTTTATGCTTCGTAGTATAGAAAGAAAAGAAATGCCTTTTAAATACCCGTTTGTCAATCCATAGAATCCGAAATTTGGCCCAAAACTAAAATTTTAGTAATAAAATAGCATATCAAATTTCAGTTATCTAAGACGTTGCGCTTTCAATTTATAATATTAATAGATCGATAGACAGAGAAATCTTTACCGGGTTTGGGTTTAAAATCTGATAAAAGTTGAAATTTTAGATAAATAAATGGGCACCAAATTACATCGCTCTAGCTATTTGCATTCTTAATGTATCGTGTTTATGTTTCCTCAGATATACAAGCACACAACTTCCTGTGAATAGATTTCATTCAAAATTTGATAGAAATCCATAAATTCGGTATTAGGATCACAAGCCAATTTATATCTCTCTAGATCAAAGCGTTTATGAGTTATCGTGTTCACGGACCGACAGACATGTTTACAAAATATTATTTGAAACACTGAAATTCGTCAAAATCTAGAGGTCCTTTTTTTTTTTTTTTTTTTTTTGAGATTACAGTACGTTTTCTTTGCCTACTTCCAAAAGTGAGTAAAAACAGAATATATATCTATCTATAAATTTTTCTATATAATTTAAAATCTGTTTCTTACTTCAATTTTCTATGAATTTTTATTTCCATGCGCATTTGTTTTCCCAAGAGCTGTAGCTTTCACTAAATTCGATTCCAAAATTTTTGTTCTATATTCGGAAATCCCGTCAAACCAGTAGCGCGCACTTCCTCAGAAATCATTTTGTCTTTCATATCTAAAATTACCACACCTAATGTAATGAATGATAAAATGTTTTCACCTACGCCTAACTAATTTATGTATATATTCAAGAAAACCTAACGGTAAACAGAATTGTTCAAATTCCAACGATGACTGTACAACTAGTAACAAATAAAATAATGATGATGATGATGGAAAAAGAAAAAAAAAAGAAGCAAGACAACGGTCGAAGTTTCGCATCATACTCGAAAGAGCGTCGCAGTTGTTTATGGCTATCGCTAAAAACGGCTCACTGCGCAGTTAAAAAACGTAGCAGTTGTTTTTCCCTCTTTTGCTGCTATCAAGATTTCGCGCTCTCGAGTAGAAATGACCTTGACGACGACGTTCGCTGTCAATGTCAAGGTCGCTTCCGTTACCTACCGTAGAAAGTACAAATGTTGATTGCGGAACAGGAAAAAATTAATATTTTTATTTTATCCGCCGTGCAAGGTCTATTTTGTGTAGGTGAATGGGTGTATTCGTACATTTCATTTCGAAAAATGACATTTTAAAGAATTTTCTTTCTAAAAACAGCCGTGATATTTCATGATCCGATCGTCGTTTTATGTCGTTGTGGTGAAGGTAAAAATTTCCGATGTGTGAAGATTGATTTATTCAGCTTGTAACACGGAATGAAATTCCGATCGTAACATTATATAACGTACCCAAGGCTGCCTTATGAAGGTTTGTGATAAAACTGTATTCAAATTTAGTTCGCATTTCTCATGATCGCACAGCATCTTTCTTTTTATTTCCATGCAAATATTAAAGGACAGCTGGGTGGTTTTGAAATAAATAACGTGTTTCATGCGCATTTTCTTGAAATCTCAGCTATTAATAAAACAATACTTCCTAATCTATTTAAAGCAAAATACATTTTCCATTTTATTAAATGCGAGTATAAATTTAATCTTTCAGAGGATACACATCTTTTTTTTAATGTTTATTGTATGAAATACACATTTAGTAGCCTCAAACCGAACAAGTAGAATTAAAATTATATTTTCTGATTATTCAAATGCTATTTATCAATTTATGCAGCATTTTTTAGGTATATTTTAAAAGATTTTTATCATTTATTTATGAAAGTAGTCTCATGAGAATACGTTTTTTATTTTGTTTTTCAAATCAAAATAGCAATCTACAAAGGTAACCCAAACGACACATACATGTATATACTAATCGTTATGAATGTACAAAAAGCGAAGAAAAAAAATTAATGTTTGTTTTTTTTATTTAAGGTATATGTAACTAGAAATGACCCTTTCTAACAAATACATTCTAACAATTATTTTTATTTCTTAATAATTTAAATTTATAACATTTAAAATTTTAATAAGATAAATGTTTATTTTTTTTTGCTTTTTAAATATTTTGAAACTAAAAAAATTCAGTAATGGCAAAAAATGCTAAACTTATTTAAAACAAAAAGTATTATTTTTTAAATCAGTGTTTATATAGATAATTCTGAAAACAATTCTTCTTAGAAGGGAATTATTCTTGACATCTTTGGATACTTCACAAATTTCTTTTATGATAGACAAAAATCAGAATTATCAATCAGCACATTGAAGTGTTAAATGGACCTCAAATTCAGCATGTGCATCTGAAATCATGGAGATTCACAGTTGTTGTTGTTGTTGTTGTTAACAATAATAATGAAATGATTTTTTTTCTTGGGAAAAATAACACATTGATAAAAGTATAGTTTAAAAAAATATTTGAATAAATTATAAATAAAGAAATTTTCTGTTAATTTAACTATAAATATCATCATTATACCTTATTTTAATTTCCATATCATTTTTTAAAGTTATTATTTTACAAACTAATACATAAATTCATAAAATACTGGGATTATCGATTCCCGTCAAAGTATTATTGAACACTTTCAGGCTTAAGTATTGATATTTCTATAGAAATCAACAATATGACCATAAATTTTTTCCGTTTCCTTTTTTTATGAAAGTCTGTGGTAAAATTCCGTGGAAATTGAGTTTTAATTTTCATAATATTCTTATTATTATTGAAAATGATCGTTTGAAGCAACTGAAAGGCTTTTGAGGGCGGACTTTTGAACCATAGTCAGAGGACAAAACGATGAGTGAGTCATCGACTCAATGATTGAACTTTTACGAGATATCTTAAGACGGAAGTTTAATCCTTGATTTTCAATTCAACTCACACAAATCCACGTAGACCATATAATTTCAGTGAAATCAGGATTCGAACCTCAGTCTTTCTGAAACTGAGATTTTAATATAGACCCGAACTCATGTGCAAAAAAAGTTTTTTGAATTTTATATTTCAGAAAGACATCTGAAGTATAAAAATGATTTAATAAATATGGCATATTATGGGGAAAATCATTTATAATTTCAACATGTCAACTAAATATTTATCCCCTTTTATTTATTTACTTTTGGAATTGTGAAATTGTGAAACGAGAATAAATTTTGCAGATTTCAAAATAAATAGGTTATTTGACATTTTTTTTCTTTTAAAAAAAATTTGACCAAAAAAAAAATAACTCCAAAAAGTCCTTTATTTATTTTTAGTAGAAATGTTGATGCCAAAGACGTAACATTCCTTTTTTACTAAAAAAATGCCCCAGTATAAAACGAAATGTTAAATTTCTATACATTTACATGACAAAAAGTACTCTTTTAAATTTCCATAAGAAAAACGACTCAAGAAATAAAATATTTTCTCCTTCATAATAATTTTTTCTTATTTAACTCAAATTAATTACATCAATGGTCCTCGAACTGGGCCCCGGGAAACATTGATTTCTTTACAAGGACACCGGCTTTTATTATATAATTTTTGTAGGAACTAAAGCTTGGAGAATCTAATTCAATTTGCTGCTTTTTATTTGTGTTTTGTTGGGTTGTTGAAAAATCAGAGTATGGTCTGCTTTTTATTCGTGTTTTACTGGGTTGTTGAAAAATCAGAGTATCGTCTGAAAATCAGTAGAGAGAAGAAAATGAAAGTGGGATTATATACAGTTTATTTAAACTACTTTCGTTTAATTTCCGTTGATATATTGCTACGTTTAATTTATTTAATATATTGCTACGTTTAATTCATTTAATATGTTAATACATTTAATTTACATTAATATATTACTACGTTTAATTTAGTTAATATGTTACTACATTTAATTACCGACTTTTAATTTAAACCTACGATTTGGGAAAATATCTAGTAATTTGTATGTAGTTTAGTGATTATTATATTTGCTATTTGTTTATTTATTAATACTTATAAATTTTATTTTTGTTATTTATTTATATTTATAACTAATTATAATATTACTTAAGGCGATATAGTACATAAAATTCATCAATATATTGATATTTTTATTGGCTCAAATTAATAATAGCTTGAATAATTCTAAATATATATGAAAAATTCCAAAACTATGCAAATAATTTTTATTTAGTAGTTTAACTTATTTTTGATGCAAAATAAAAGACTAAATAATGTTGCTTTTTAGGTCCCCTGCTAGAAAAGAGCCCTGTAAATATAGGATCAAGAGGCAATAGTTGTTGAAATCTTTCAAGGTATTTATTAAAATATCTTTATAGCTGGAATTCTTTAATTTCAGCTTATTTTAAGTATGGAGTTTTTTTTTCTTTATAAGAATGAATGTTTGAAATTACGAAATTATCCAATTTCAATCATGTTTAATCTACGGCTTTAAAAATAAAAATAAATAAACAATATAAATAAAAAATAAATAAATTTAAAATAATAAACAATAGAAATAAAAACGTAAACAGTTTTTGTGAATATTGTGCTTATGTTAGTAGCAGAACTGCGTGATGTTACAATTGTATTAAGATTACATTCGTTATGCAGTTATAACATTTTATTACACAGAATTGTTTCAATTTTTTATGATGAGCAGTTTATAATAAGTTTATCAACATTTCTTTCTTTATGAAAACTGTAATAATTCTATGTACACATTATTATATGGCTATTGGTGGAATAAAAACTTTAAAAGGATATTTTTTCACAATGTATTTTTGTTCATATATACTATTTTTTTGAAAGCATAAGGTCTTTTTCAAAATTGAAATAGGAGTATGAATTATTTTTATGAACGTTTTGAAATATATGTGTTTTAGAACTATGTATGAAATTACCTCTAAAATACGTAGTAATTTTTTTAAAATTTGAGCCAAAATTATTAGATTTTTTAGGAGTTTTTTTTTTTTTGTGTCTATGAATAAAAAATAATTATCACCATCTGAAAGAAACAGATGTCTGTTTTTATATAATATAATATGAAGGGTATGAAAAAGTTTGTAAGAAATATGCATATTAACTAACATCTTATTAAATTTTAAAAATGTCAAAAATTTAAATTTTTGTTTTATTTTTTAATAAAATTTTAAAGAGGTTTTACAATAAATACGCAAATTTTATAAGTGCTAGTTCGAGAATAATAGTTGAAATAAAATGCAATTATATTTCTATTCACAATGCTAAAAAAAATTTTTAAATTCCAGATCCCCTTTAGCCTAAAAATTTGTGCATTAAGCTTTTACGAGAACAGTGGTATGTTTCATTCATTTTTGTCTAAAATATAGAAAATTTATTTAACATTTCTTGACAATGTTTTTATTTGAGTTTACGTAAAAATACCATATATGTATTACGAAAAATAATCGTGAATTTAAAAAATTTGGGAATCCTTAACTCAGATGTTATTATTTTTTTATTAGAGGTTGACTTAAGTATTTTTTAAAAAGATTTAAAGATTTTTTAGCTAACTCACTAAAAATTTCAAATAAAAATATTCTAATCAAAATACACTTTTCCTATCACCACTAGTTTTGTTTATTATTCTAATTCAGAAAGTGTAATTATATAGTACACAAAATTATTCTAATATGAAAGAAACATTAGCATCACTTTATAAGAATAAATTTCGATCGCACCGTCTGTTTCAAATTGTTTTTATACCCAAAATCTCGGAAATAATGATTTCGATGGTTTACTGAATCGTAGAATTCATTTAATATTTCCGGCATAGACCGATGTTTTTTTAACCTTCTATATTACAGAATAATTGTTTTATTCAAACCTATCAATGGTTCCTTGGAAGGAAATATTTCAAAAGATAAGGAGAGTTTCTAAAACTATAGTTTTTCCTCTTTTCTTTACGCGCGTGTTGATTTGTTAAGAATGTTGCAAACGATATCTGAATAAAAAAAAGGATAAAGAGGCCTTTTTTCCTTCTGAATTGCGGAGGTCCTGGCATTTTGGTGTTTAATAAAAGCGCCTTTTTTACAAAAATTAAAAAGATTGTGACTCCTTGCATATTGTAAAATTTTTGTGCTAAGTTCTGTTCGTTAATTCATTGAGCTTAAGGTAAAATTGCTTTTATCAAAGTTAATTTTATACAAAAACTGAATTAGGTATAGTCAAAATTAAAAAAACAACGATTTATAACTTTCACGAGCATAAATATTGGTGCAATTAAAAGATCAAAAATAAAATGGTAAAATCGGATTAAATGGGAAATATATTAATGTGTTAATTGAGGCAATTTTTATTTTTGCTTCATTAGTAGGTACATGGAATAACTACTTCATAAACCGATGGGAGTGGTCTTCCGAAACTTTCTCGTATATTCCTTAGTAAATTAACTATTTTTGAAGAGTTATTTTATTCTTATTTCATGATGCCATTCTATTTTTTCTATTCAATCAATTAAACTGAAGCTTTCTAAAAAGGCTTTCTTCATCAAATCCCACACTCTGATTGAAGGGACAAGAAATTGCTGATTTAAACAAATTCTTCTGAAAGATCCCTGTATTCCCCTTGTCTAAATCCGCTCATATACAGAAATCCCTATTGTTGTTGTTGTTTCTAAGTCATCACAGAATTTAAGCCGAATAGGCGTTCTTTGTTTTGAAGTAACACCAACTAGGGCCAAGAGTACGACTTAGCTATCCACTCATCACATTCGCTTTCAAAATCCCTTTTTGCAGGGAGGCACATTCACACACCTCACAGATAGAACACTGAAGAAGAACAACCATATCCTAACAGAGGCTCGAACCCGGGACGCCAACAACACGGGGAAGACTCACTACCCCTATGATAGGACGTCAGCAGAAATACCTTCCAAAATTCTTATGATATAAAAAATCAGGGATATTTAATTTCTCCCTCTTTCATGTTCATTCAGTTTTGCGACTCGCTGTGAAAGGACGTGCTTTGCCCGTGTTGCTTGGGCTTCCTGGAATGGAAATAAAGCATAATTTAACATTCTGTTTTCTCTGATTTTGGCCACGATTCTGTTTCAAAAATTATATATATATATATATATATATATATATATATATATATATATATAT
>JAOUZG010040121.1:1362596-1407144 GCA_026289955.1 Argiope argentata
TATATATATATATATATATATATATATATATATATAAACAGTTAACCAGTTGATTAATGTATTATCATCTTCCATTTCCCATACATACTGTACACTTTGGGCATATCTGTAAATAAAAAAAAGTATAGGGAAGAAAGATATATGCATTTTGACACTCCTCCCCATCTTTTTTTTTTTTGTATCAATCGAAATTAAAATGTGATGCAGAACTACAATTTAGATCTTCATTCATTTAATGGTATTGGTTTCGTTTTCATGTTGAGCGACAAAAATCCAACCAGTATAATACGTATATTTTTCTTTTGCTGGAAAATAATCATCGAAAAAATGCATGTAGAAACAATGAATTGCCACAATTATATCTCAAGAACGACCCCTGATATTATATCTAAGTGAAAACGCGAGAATTATGCAACTTTCTTTCCTTCATTTTTTAATGTTCTTTTATATCCAGTCACGAAAATATTCACAAAAATTCAATTTGATTTAAAACATTTCGTTAAAATTTTTCGAATATCTTAAAACTAATTTCGTTTTATTTATCATCAATTAAATATCATTTTCTTCTTTATTTTTCAATTTTCCCGACAAGATTAGGATTACGAAAAAAAAAAAAACAATTATCCACTAAAAAAGAACTCGAAAAGTTTCAGAAGTATAAAGATCAAAGCTCTTTTCCCTTTTCTTTTTATAATTCGAATTTTTTTTCATTTATTTTCCCATTGTTTACTGTTCTTTAATGATGTTTGCTATTTGTTTTAATAAAAGCCCTATTTAAAGCATCCTTGAATCCTTAGTGAGGAGTAGTGTTCAGTTGCGTAAGTAATAAGTGCAGAAGACAGTCTTTGTTAAGCAACAATTTTCATTTAGCCTCACTCTACTGTTCATTAAGCCAATTACTGAAGCAGAAAACTGGATATTAGCTGTCAATTAATTATTCTTTTGTCAAGGGTTTAAAGAGTCACGGACGCACTTTTGGGTGTATTTAATGTTCTTCTTTATGTTCGTCATTTGTTCTTTCTTTTTTCTCTTTCTTCTTTTAGCTTTGTTTCGAGAAAAGCACTATTTAAAGCAACCTTGAATCTTTCGCTCGAGATATGAATGTTTTGAAATATCCATAAGTATCTGGAAATACAGTTTAAGTTTCTAAAAAAGATCTCAATTAAGTTTTAATTTCTAGCTTAATTCTAAATAAATTGTTAGTTTCTCAGTTTTAAGCAAAGCTTGAGATCCTAATGATGTGCCCATCTTATTCATCGGAACAGCTTTGAATTTTTACTTTTTCATTCGGAATTTTAATAAAATGCCCTTGATTGTTTTTATTTATAAAAAATAATCATATTTAAAAATAAAAATGAAAAAAAGATCCTACCTTTAAGGAATTTTCTCATTTTTTTTCAAAATTTACTACACATAATAAGCGCCTACTTTATTTATTTTGTTAACATTCATGCGAATTACACCGAACGTATGTCAAGGCTCATGAGGCATATGTGATTCACACGACGTTCTAGATATCTGGATTTTCCCCGATTTTAAATAAAATGTCCCAGATTGTTTCTGTTTATAAATGAGTCAGATTTAAAAGATGAAAATGATAAAGATCAATCCAATATCGGTGGAATCTTCTGTGCAACATTGACTCTACGTAAGAAGTATATACTCCGTTTGTCATTTTAACTTTAATGAGAGTTATACTCGTGTATAATACAGGCTTTTTTTGGCAACAAAACCTCGTGAGGCATATATACCCATCCAGATTCTTCACTTTCTTTAAAACAGTGGCACCAAGTACCAACATCAGGGTGATTTTGTTTTCTTAGCATGAAAAATAATTTCTGATAAGAATATTAGCAGATGAGTACGCAAATTCTCTGAATCTGTTTCCATTCCGTGCAGGTATGTACATTCATTAACGTGAGGGGCGGATTTAGACATCCACTCTAAAGTTTGTGCATCACGAGACGGTTTTTTAATACATTATTCAATTTTACATTTCAATACATTTTTAACTTGTAAAAATGTTTATGCTTTATTTATTTATTATGAACCAATATTGCGTGATATCTATATTTACATTCTATATCAGTTAACCAAACACTCATTGCATTTAATAATATTAATATCAAAATGTACATAATAAAAAATGGGGGTCTGGTTAATTGTACTTGAAAAAATATTAGTATTGTCCCCAAATTATGTGATTCATATAATTTTTTCTAAAATGTTTATGCTTTATTTATTTATTATAAATCAATATTGCGTGATATCTATATTTACATACTATATTAGTTAAGCAAACGCTCATTACATTTAAATATACTAATAGAAAAATGTACTTAATGAAAAATGGGGGTCTGACCAATTATACTTGGAATAATATTAGTATTGTCCCAAATTATGCGATTCATATAATTTTTGCGAAAATGTGTGTGCTTTATTTATTTATTATAAACCAATATTGCGTGATAACTATATTAACGTACAATATTAGTTAAGCAAACGCTCATTACATTTAATTATACTAATAACAAAATGCACTTAATAAAAAATGGGAGTCTGGCCAATTATACTTGAAAAAATAATAGTATTGTCCCAATATTATGCGATTCATATAATTTTTATGATTTAGAATCAATTTATAAGACAATTAAGCTAATAAACAATTTTTTATGATTTTTCTACACCCTCACCCTTATTTCAGCTTTTCTATGTGTCTGTCTAGTGGAAATCTGTCTTTGATTACTGTTAGTTTTAAAGTAATAATCACTCATTAAGGATTATTCTAGACAATTCCAGTGTTTGACTCATTGTCCTAATATGAAAAGTGGCCTCATATTTGTCCCTTTTTGCAATAACAGGATCCAACTTCAGTCTTTGCTCCTATCTTCAACTTCCAATATAAAATGCGTTACGCTCCAAACTCAAAAAATGAGTATATTTCAATTTTACGGTCATGTACTCCGGCTGATAACATTAACATTATTTTTATGTCGAGCAATCTAGATTCTATCGGGAAAAAATGATGTTTTTTTTAAATTATGAACTGATTTCTACAACTGTGAAATGACTTCTAAAATACAATACTCAGAGCTTCACAGATAATTTCAGGATACTGAATTTTTCGAAACTGTTAGTAGCTTGAAAGGAAAAAAACCCGTGGCAATTAAAAATATTCTTATATTACAAGTTTTTTTATATTTTTCTTTATTCATTTAATTCATTTATATCATTGAAAGTACACATTACAAATATATATAGAGAGAGTGAAACTTCGGTTACAACATGCGTAACAAAATGCATATGAAACATTAAAAAATATATAAACTATTTGTAGTAAATAATAAAAACGTTAAAAAATTTATTAAAAATTTAATATGTGTATATTATCAATATACAAACATAAAAAAATATTTAGAAATTATAAACTTTGAACCACGAAGATATTAAAAAATAATTATATTAATTATAAAAACGATAAAAATACATTAGGAATTTAAAGAATCTTAAAACACATTCGCAAATGAAAAGTTGACGCATTTAATCCTAAATATTCAAATATATAGTAGGAATTGAACAGTTCAAAAGGTCATAGTTAAAAATATCAAGTTCAAATTATTCAGAAAAATAGATGAATATTTTTTCAAAATGCGAACAAAGAGAATTTATTTACGCGATTAAATTTGTTGACTCTAAACATTCTGACTGGTACAACAAAATGTGTGCATCCCTTAGTATATTTCTGCAATCAATCACAGTATGTTGCAGTCATCAATCTTAGTATGTTACTGCAATCAATCATATCTTCGAAATAAAATAAACAAAACAGAGCACACGGAAGATCATGACAGGATTTCAAACTAGGAATGTCAAACACACTCAAGATAAGATGAAGATACATCATGTGAATACGGAAGATTAGTTTTTCAAAACAAACAGCGCAAAAATTTAGCTTATACTTGTTCTAGAATTCCGATCTTTTTTTATAGCACGGATACCGAATGAGAATTCAATAATCAAGATTAGATCGGACAGCATTGTAATACGGAACCTTTAAAAACCAACGCGTTAAAAAAAAATCTTCAGTTCACCTTTGAGAAATCCAAGTTTTTTTAATGCACTTTTGAAGTTAGGCCATCATTATGTTTTGAAAAATTTATATCAAAAACAGCTCATCGATTAGAAAAAATATCTAAACCGAAATAAAATAGAATAAATCTATACTACTATTATAAAGGTGAAAATTTGGATGGATGGGTGGTTGATGTTAGTCAATCACGCCGGAATGGTTGAACAAAATTGGATGAAATTTAGCAGAGAGACTGATTATATTCTAGAATACAACAAAGGCTACTATTTATTCCAGTTAATTGAGTGGTTAATTTTTTATTAATTAAAAACTATTTTCCGCCAAAAATCTTCAATTTCCCAGTTATTAAATGAAAGAATTTCAGTTAGTTTTTTTCTCGAGCTAATAAGGTTAGGCTGTTTCCGACCAATTATTTCAAACGACTATGTTTATTTTCTTAACATTTGAATCATGTAAAGTTAAACAAATATAAAAGAAATATAAAAACTCACCACGAATTAAAGAGACTTTTTCAAGAATTTACTGGACTAGAACGCATTGTTACATTCATGAGTTACTATCCATTTGGTAATGTTGATATGGAAGAAATAACTGAAAATATAAATTATATAGTCATTTTATATATTTTTTTTCACTTTAAATATAATATAATTTTAAAATCATGTAGCTCAGAACCTAAGAATAACTTCTGGAATCTAATGGAAGAAGTAAAGTATCCTAAATTTAAAAAAGTTGCGTATCATTTAACAAGTTCTTTTGCTTAACCTACTTGTGGGAATATACATTTTCAAAGATGAATATATTTAAGACAACATATCGTTCTCGTCTCACAGACGACCACTTAGAATCCAGTGCAAGGCTAACAGTTAATAATTACATACTGAGATATTCAAGAGTGGCGGACAATATGCAGACTGAATCTTCTACTCAGGGCCAGCCATCTGGGGTTGCGGCAGGTGCTCTGCCCCGTGACCCCGTGACCGAGGTGGGCCCCTCCGTCGTTTAAGGGAAAAGATAATATTCCGAATTAGCAGAAGAGGAAGTTATAAATAATCAGGCAAAGGAATTTAGGTGTTATTTTTACAACACTTTAATTGATACTGTTATTATACAAATAAAAGATAGATTTAAAAGCATTCCAAATATTATTTCTGATTTCCAAATTAATCATTGATATAAAATCTAGAGAAAAACATGAATTAGAGAAATGTTCCAAAAACTTTGTAAAGTTTTATAATAAAGCTGTAGTAGAAAACCTAATCCAGGAAATTTGTTTGCTACGAAATGGGACTTTGAATGAAAGAGATGTAAATAACGCACAAGACATATTGCAACACATACTAAATAATGATTATAATAAGTTATTTCTACATGTATTAACTGTCTTAAAAGTTTTCTTTACATTGCCAGTTACTATAATAAATACTGAGCGCTCTTTCAGCAAATTAAAATGAATAAAGAATTATCTTCGATAAAGCATGTGTTCAGAACGCTTAGATGCACTTGCTATATTAAGCATCGAAAAAGAAATTGAAAAAAAAATGTTAATGTATTAGCAAAGTATTAGTATTAGTTTGATGTATTAGCAAAAACAAGATTACGCATTAAATAAATGTGCATTAACAATATATGCTCATGTTTCGTTTTTTTTTTTTTTTACTTCATACAAAATTAAGGCCGCAAATTGCCCCTTGCACCCGGACCCCTTCATAGAGAAGGCCGGCTCTGCTTCTCCTTTTTATAACTAACGAATTTTAGATGAAAATGGTTTATCTTTTAGTGTATTTTGAATTTTTTGTATTAAATGCCTCATTTGATATTTTTATATTTATGGCTGTTGTTATTATGTTTGAAGTTATGTTGGTAAATACATATTCCGTATTTATTATTAAGTTATAATAAATATTGTAGAGCATTTTTAACTCACCACACCTACGCCATTTGATGGCCTGCAACACCTTGCAAAAAATGGAAGTAGTCTTTATCCTGGAAAAGTCTACGCATTCTTAAGTTACTAAATCAAATTTCCTAGATATTACCCTCGATTATAATCATATTCTCTCAGAACTGTGCATTCTATTAAATAATTTCATAAAAATAATTCTTGCGTATACACTACGAATGTACAAGAAATAGTTTTAAAAATTCTTTTATCTATACTCTAAATTTCTGGTAAATTTCTTTGCCCGCATTATAAAAAAATTTTCTTGGTGGTTTTTCTCCTCAGAACGTTTCCCCAAGAATAAAAGAGTCTGTCAAAAACACCCTGACAAAAGAAATACACTTTTCATGAGAAAGAGAATTCCTGAGAAGCGGTTTGAGGCAGTTCCAGTCAGCTGTATTCAACTGCAGCCGTGAACTGCGTGTGAATAGACTGTCCGTGTCATCTTAGACACGAAGATGGCTTGAAAATGAAAATGCAGCTGAAAGCCATACGGAACACATCGCCTTTTGAGAATTATATCGTCCAAAAAGGAGAAATTCGTCATCTGAGGAAAATGATATTTGAAAGACTATCCATTTTCGAAAAGCGTCTATTGGAGGTAAAAAAATCAGTTAAGGCAAAGTCTTTAAAGGCAAAAAATTCAGATATCTCGTTATCTCTTTTGTTGGTGAAAGAATATTAATTTAAATGCCACAGTCTGAACTTGAAAACGCATTGAAAACATTTCCAAAATATAATTTTTAGCTGATATCAACGACAATGGTTTCCCCGAAAGTCTCTCGCATGCACTTTAACCCTTTATTTATAGACGGTACTTTCAGAAACTGTTTAAATCCGTCTGATATCTTCATGATATTGCTGTTTTTTTTAAACAGTATTTGAAAGAATACAAAGGACGTATTTACAATAGAAAGCAGTAAATACCAACAAAAAAGATAACATTAAAAATCCTTCATTATTAATTTAATTAAGTTATTTTAACTAATTAAAAAAATTTATTCTTCCTGGGTGTATTCTGTACCCAAACTTAACTCAGGGCTCAAAAATAAATTTGAAAAATTGATAGTTAAATAATTCTGTAAATAAAGGGTTAATAAAGATGTTATTATTTTGGTCATACCTACATAAAATTGTGAACCTTGGGCAAGTCAGTGAAAATCATAAGTACTCAGACATTTATTTTCAGATTACAGCATATGAAAGTTGTGTGCTTCGTAAATCATTGTTCCCACGTCTCGTGTACGCCTTCCGTCCGGCTCATTTTGCCCTCTTTCCCCTCATTTGTAGTTATCTCGGGCTTTTAATGTCTGTTCATTTTACCAATAGTTTACAAGAAACTTCTGATAGACATACACCTGCGACAGTGGTCCTATAGTGGCTCAGAAGGTACATTTACGACCATAACTCAGGTAGAACATTCTGTTGTATAATATTCTACAATATTGTGCGATATTATATGATATTAAACAATATTGCGAATATTGATCAATATTGTACAATAGTTTTGTGCTACTAAGGAAAGGCAACGGGGCCATTTGAGCGATGCTTAATACGGTGAAAAAAATATGCACCTGTATATTATTAACCATCCATTGGCAAGCAATAGTTAAAAAAGCCTATAAAAATGCAGTCTTCGGCAATTTTTTTGCAACTAGCCAGTGGAACGTGATTAATACAAAAACTCTCGTTGCCCAAATATGTATATGATACACTAAGTTTCCAACTGCTTAAATACTGAATTACGCTTATAGTTTTACAATCGCTTTCATTGCATTTTTTGAACTGTCACTTTTACATGCTTTTGAAAGTACAGACGGACAAATTATCCCCATTTTGACAGATGTGGCTTCAAATTTTATGCAGATCTACATTTTGGTGTCGAAATCTGAGAGGTAAATTTTAATTGTCGAGCCCTTTACGTTTTGCAGTTACAGCACTAACTTGTATTTGAACAACTAGATAGACAGATTTTCTCTGAATAAATTTCGTCTAAACTTTGATAGAAGCCTACAAATTCACTATAAAGATTATATACCAAATTTCATCCATCTAGTTCAAAGCCTTTTGGTGGTGGTGTTTCATGGACTGACATGACTTAATTTCAGTTTTTTTTTCAATTAATTATTAATTTTTCATTCTCAGGTTGATTTGAAACATGGAAACTCGTCAAAATTTCGAGCTCGAATTTTTATTGATTTCCCTAGTTTTTTTTTTTTTTTTTTTTTGTATACTTTGGATAGGAGAAAGTAATAATATGCAGCAAATTATTCTGATTTCAGAAGCTGGAAATCCGTTGAAGAAGATAGTATAAGTTTTGAATATTCATGTAAAGGTAGACAAATTTTTGCTGTTTATTTGTTGTTGTTACTTATGGCACTTGCCATGGACAAACAGCAGCAGATAAATCCTGATACAGCAGCAGATTTAAGCCGAAAGGAGCGTCTCTTGTTTTTGAAGCAGCGCTAACAAAGGCCAAGAGTACGACTTAACTACACACTCGCCCCATTTGCTTGCACAGCCCCTTTTTACAAGGGGGTACAGTCACACATCTCACAACCATGCCCAAACCGGGACTCCCAGAACACGAGGAAGACGTGTTACCTCTGTGTCAAAAAACCAGCTTGATGCTTATTGAAGTACATAATGTTACATTTTTAGCGTAGCGAGTTCGGATTGAATGGACTTTACTTGAGAACAGACCAAACAAATTTATTTACAGGATGACTTGATAAAGGAAAACTTCAGATAAAAAAAATCCAGCAGTCAACAGTCACTAACAGCGTAAATACAAGCCTCACGCGCAATAAACACAGACTGCAAAACAGATATCGTATAGCAAAAAAAAAAAAAAAACACCAGTAAAACAGTAAATCACAGTTAGCTCAATTATACAACGTTAACAGCAAACGTAAATACGGCTCACTGATAACAAGCGAGAAAAATAATCAACTCATACAAAGAATCGTTACTCCTTCGAGAGGAACTCCAAACTACGGCAGCCCGTCCCTTATATAGCCGAGCGAGCGAGCACCCAGGAGCAACGCGACGCACCGTGAACGATCTGGGGGCTACCAGAATATCCAAATCAACTCGACTGGCGTGATGCTCCTCGTCAATCGTCGCCAACGCTTTCTTCTTCGTCGCACTTCCGAGGCATTTGCCCGCTTGTAACAATAAGTAATTCTTTTTGACGGCGCCCTAGCACAGGGATGGTACATCTTTCTTGTGATCTGGGTGTCCCGGGTTCGATTCTCAGCTCGGGCGTGGTTGTTTCTTCTTTGTTCATCTGTAAGGTGTATAAATGTGCCCCCCCCCTGTAAAATGGAAATGTGCAAGCGACTGTGAGGAGTCTGTAGTTAAGTCGTACTCTTGGCCCTAGTTGGTGCTAGTTCAAAACAAGAGACGCTCATTTCCACTTTTAAGCGCTGATCTAATGTATTAAGCGGGACTGTCTATGGCAAGTACCATTAGAATAAATGACAACAAATCTTTTCGGAATTACGCAGAAGGGCCTTGAAATTATTCAATGACTGAACTCTTTCATCTATAGAAAAATCATAAGAATATATTTCCATTCGCTTGCATTTTATTATAAAATGAAATCTCACATAACTTATATAGAATAGCCTATAGCAATATCGATTCTGTCTTCTTTTTTTTCAATATCTCACTTCCCAGAACAAATTTCAAATAAATCGGGCACACGTACAATTAAATGCATTATTCAGGCTTCCTTTTTTTTTCTTTTCCACATCAAATAATGTTAGGACTTAATTCGCTTCATTTCTCCTTTATTCGCCCTCATATTAACACAGTCAATTATTCATGAGCTTTTCTTTTTAAATAGCAAATAGTTTGAGTGATGTATGATTGACAACCTTTATGCCCAATAAACTAAACTGTGTAAAAATTGATTTTCGAGCGTTATGAAGCCAACGCCCTTCTCGGTCTTCTTTTTCTAAGACGGCGTTTCATTCTAAGTGAGCTTTAATTCTCATATGACTTTGTAACCAAGGGTACCAAAAGAAGTTCATTTTATCATTTCGTTTGATAGGTTAATTTTGTGGCTCATATTTCATTTCTTATCTGACCATTTAAGAATATATCACTTGAATTTTAAAACGTAACAATGACGTACATTCAACCGAAAAAAGTGCTTCAACAAGCATTCTGTGTCTGCCGATGCTGTCTCATTGTGTTTTACTTTCATTTTCCTCTGAAACTTTCACATGAAGCGCGATTTTTTTTATCTTTATGGATGAAACTCTCTTCATCACCCCTGTTGTGTGAATCGACAGTATCGGGAACGCGACAGAACGGGTCTCTTCGTTTTAGGATTTCTGGCTTTCCAGTCGATCGTAAGTCCAATATAAATTTGAGTGTTTTAAGAAAATAAGTGATTCGTGTTTCGGTCGCTAACTTGGCCTTGCTGATAGACCCGTTGAAATCACTCACATTATATCATATTCTTCTCAATAATATCGACCATGTCACTTTTTGAAGCTGATATGGAGCATGCGCAATTCATGAGATAAATGAGTAATCGGTCGGTATCCTGGCATAGGGGTAGCGTGTTTTCCTCTTGATTTGGTTGCCCCGGGTTCTAGTCCCGGTTAGGATATGGTTATTCTTCTGTGTTCTATCTGAGAGTTCTGTGAACCCCCCCCCCCTGTAAAAAGGGGATGTGCAAGCGAATGTGATGAGTGAGTAGAATAAGTCGTACTCTTGGCCCTAGTTGAGCCCAAAAAGAGAGAGAGAAACAAAACAAGAGAATAAAAAGAATACACAAAACAAGAGACGCAGATTCGGCTTAACCTTTTTGCAGTCCGAAAAATAATTAGATACAAAATTATTCACCTAATACAAAGTTTTTTTTATTGCTATGAAAAATAAATATATATATAATTCTTTTAAGTCGAATTTCTTTGAAAAATTAATATCTCGTTTTAGTTTCTGCAACGTCACCTAGTGTGTCATAAAATTAAATGAACACAGAATGTATGTACATCATAACTCATGTTATACTTCAGCCTATAATAGTGTCAAACCATTTTTCAAAGAAGAAAATCTCTGTAAACTTTTCTCATTATCATATCTATTATTCTTGTAAATTCTGTAAACAGTTTTGTTTTTATTTTTTTTCTTACTGTAAACATTTTATTACTTAAATAAAATCCCCGTAACATGCCCACCAAACCATGAAGTGACCAGAGTGGTCACAGATACGGGGGTATGAGACGGCGTTCTGTTCTAACCATTATGTAGGCGATTTTAACAATTAAATTTGAAAAATGAATAAATAAAACGTCAAAATGATACACATTCTTGAATGTCGTGTCACATTCGACATCGGACCGCAAAGGGTTAAATCACTGAATACCTCAGCGAGCTTGTCCATGACAAATGCCATAAGAAATAACAACAACATGAATAATTGCCGGCTGAACAAAGAATTATACAACTTAAGAGTTTTGAAAGTATTAAATATTTGCATCTGATAAGCTTATATGGATAAATTTGGACTTATAATATTAATTATATAGACTGTAACAATTCAAATTCGGTTAGTTATTTAAGCAGATTTTTAGACTACCTTAGATCACTAAAGCTTACATCTTTTTTTAATTTACCAACACAAGCTTTTCTCACCGCACTTATTTAAGGGATAATCCAATTAATTGATCTGAATACACAAAGTGTGAATTTGAAGCTTCATAAGTGCTTTTACATGCAATCTTCGGAGTTTTGGTGATCCTATTAGAGGGATTTATCTATTTATTTAAACAGGCTGATACAGACTGCCCAGAGGATATCGAATTATAACTAGCAGGGAATTTTAGTTCAGGTCTGCAAATAAAAATTAATTAATATATTGCTAAGAATACAAATATTGCTCTATATCACCATTTAATCACACAATACGTAAAAGAACAACACTAAAAAAATATAGAAAATTAAAATAAACACTAAAAGCAAAATTAGTCTGTAATAATTAGTCATCGATTTTACTAATAGTATTAATTCAAAATAGAAGCATATGAAGTTTTATTCTTTCAGAAAATCAATACTAAAAGATAGTCTTAAAAAATAGCTTTGCTTTTTTATTACATTTATTGGCAAAATATTTAATTTTTAGAAGCTTTTGAAAAATTCTTTGCTTAAATCTTTGACTAGGACGTAGAGAAGTGTACTTTCAACACTTATGCTAAAACAGAAGAAATGTCAAGGGAAAGCTTTCAGCTTTTATATATTCGAAATGGGGATTTTAGCGAAATATAGATCAGTAAATATTTATTTTAGGCCCATGGTTTTCCCGTGATAGTTCAGCTTAAGATTATACAAGTAAATTTACAGAATTAAACTCTAAAAAGTGTAGGAAAATCAGAAATATTACTTCAGTTTAAATTCAAATGGTTAAAAAATAACTAGTTTTAAAAACGTAGAAAAATTGAATCTATTATAAATATACATGTAATGATATCTCTTAATCTAATTTAAATCTTAATTAATTTCCCTTATTTTTATCTTAATTTAGACCATATTAATATCATTCTAAATTGACTTTTATTTCCTGATCTAATTCCTACTTTTTTATTTAATTAATCCTACACACACTCCTTAACCCTTTCAATGGCTATGGGAAGTATGCTTCCCACCAAATTTTTCAATTTTTGAATGAAGTTATATAGATTGTGATAAGTTCTGAAGCATTTTTTAGCAAGAAAGAAACTTAGATGCTTCAGTTCCTTATCTCACACAAAATGCTGTGTTTTTATTAGTTCCTTAGTTATTAATTCATCAAACCAATTTCTTAATCAAAATAAATGTTTCTAATAAGTTCAATGAATCGCTTTTCTTATGCCAATTTCAATCCTGAAAATATTTTAATATATCATGACTAGAAAAAAATGGCCCTTTAAAGGGTTAAAACTGCTGAAATCAGTAGGTTCTCAAGCTCAAAGAGAAAGAATAAAAATCCTTAATGTTTGCTACATTTTTTAAAAAAAATATACCTAAATTTCCCTATCTTAAAACAAAATTTTTTAAAGAAATCCCTATCAAAATCTCATTGTGAAAACTTCGGTCATTTTTTTTGTTCTTATGTCATGATTTAGACTGACGATATTCTTACGATATATTCTTTCACATAAATTATGTCTTCCGGGATAGAATAAATCGAAGTTAAAAAATTTCCATTTTTTTTCTGTCCGGCCACATACCTATTAAAATATGTTTTGCATATATAGCCAATATAAAAATGGGGATCTAAGATATAAAAGACGCTATGGCCTTCTAGACCATTCAATGTAAAATATTTAAAATACCAGCAAAATGTTAAAAAGGGAGATTAGGAAGAATCCGTTCCTGCTAATCATCCGTGCATATGTCTCGGGTTCATGTCAAATAATTTAAAATTGGGTTACCACGGGTGAGGTGTTTAGTTTAGTTTCCTTAACGTCCCTTTGTAAAGCAACACTAGGGCTATTTTGGGACTGACCTCGTAATTTTGAACCGCGGTCAGAGGATGAGAACGACACCTGAACTGGCACCTCTCTTTCCACACCACACCAGACGACGTTTGGCCCTGATTAATTTAACGTTCAACAGACCCTTTTACTCAACGGATCATAGTTAGAATTAGGTTTCCTACCCGAAACCCTACGGCTTACAAGCTGAAACCTTACAATCAGGCCACCGCTGCCCGATAGTGAGGTGTGAAAATTTGTATAGTGAGGTATTGCCGCTGGTGTTTTTATTATCTATCCATGAATTAAAACTGAAAGTTTCGTACCAAGATAACCCTCATGTAGTTTAAAATCGTGACATTCATCTACAAAATGAATTCAAATCTTAACTTATCACATTTGTTTGTTCAAGTGTCGCATCAAAATAAGACAAAAAAATGTTAAAAAATTGTAAATAAGAAAAACCAAAAATATCAGAACTGAGGCACGAACTTACAAGTTGCGAATCATGGTTGAACTATCTTCTCCCGGCGAAAATGTGAAGTCAAATTAGCTAAATAGAAAATTTTGTTGATAGAGAACAGTCATGGTCGTTAAAAGATTCAGATCGAGTTAGTTAATTAAAAGGCTTACTAAAATTACTCGATGTCCTTATCTCAGGAATTTTTCCGTACCGCGAATTTCACATATGAGAAAATACGCTCCTGACTCCTGCAAATTGTTTTACGTTCGATGCAGTTGTTAAGGTAGTCTTTCTAATCGCAACTGTGATAGGAGTTAAGTCCTTTTTAATTGAGATTTGGGCCAGATGTATATCTAAAGGATAGTCAACCAAGAAAATTTGTGTTTATTCTAGTCCCAGAATGTGGTGAACTCATAAAGGAAAAGTATAAACAAAATTCCAGTATGTTATAAAGGGTGTCCCAAAATGATAGCAAGATTTGAATTTACCACCATTTGTGTTGTAAAGTGCTGGCAACCCTATTAAAAACATTTACAGCTGATAATTTAGGGTTAGTAAAAGTGGAGCGTTACCTATAGAACAACGTGCTAACACTAGATTTGAATTAAATAAAAAATGCAGTTGTCTTTCTTTAAATTGTACATTTTTAATGAATCGTTAAGTACACCGGATAGTGTTATGTATGGAATAACACATAGAACAAATGGCCACCACCAAGGCTTTGTTGGCACTTACGCACTCTTATGGCAAAATGTTCCATGACATTTTACATAAATGTGGTTGAATTTCCTCCTCCAATGTACACTTGCTTGTTGGCTTGTTGGCATAGACTTTCGACTTGAAATAGTCCCATATAAATTCCAGTGGTATTAAATCACAAGATCTTGGGAGCCAAGACTCAAATTTTCGAACTAAGGTCGTCAATGAAAATAAGGTCTTCTGAACTGTCCAATTTTGGAACCAAAACGTTGTTAAGAAAGTCTACTAAAATGCTCCTCAGAAAGTTTCAAATCCAACAGTTCGATTTTTAGATCTATTTCTGCTTCTATTAGAAATGACTAATTTTTCTTTCTAAACTCAGGAAAACAGTAAAGGAACAAAAAATGTGTATTTTAACTTCTAAAAGCCATTTCAGTGAATATTTTACATATAAACCATGGTATTTGTTAAGTTTCCTAATTATATATATATATATATAATAGTAGTTTCGAATTTTGGTCATATTTATTTTTTCAATGTTATTGGACAATCTTTTTTTTACATTCCAGTCACGAGCCTAAGTAAAGGAAAATCTTTGCATCTCAAAAGAATTAGGAATTAATAGATATTTTATTATCTCATGTTTCCGTCACATGCTTTTAGTATCGGTAATAAAAATCTATTGTGAAACCTTTATCATTCAGAATATTGCAATAGGAATATTCAAAAGAATGAATTTAATTATTTTTTTCATATTTGATATAAATAACATCTTTTTCCAATCTCTATATTGCTACGAAAATCATTCGATAAGTGTCGGTAAAAAAAATTGGATAATGGGGAAATACAGCTTTATTCCATGAATAATCCAGATAACATTAAACACAAGTAACAAAAACAAAGTCAAAAAATATGCGCAAAAAACAACTCTTGAAGACTTTAATAACACAAGAAGACAGTACATTGATACATGTATATTAATAATAGAATTATCAGAATAAATTACCAGAAAGCTCATTCTGCAGTCAACATTCTAAAAAAAGTGTGAATCTTATTCATTTTCTACAGATTTTGTTGTTGTTGTTGTTACTTATGGCATTTGCCTATGGACAAGCCCCCCGCTGATACAGCAGATTTAAGCCAAAAAGAGCGTCCTTTTTGAAGCCGCGCCAACTAGGGCCAAGAGTACGACTTAGCTACACACTCACATTTGCTTGCAAAGCTCCTTATTACAGGGGGGAGGGCACTTTCACACATCTCATAGATAGAATACAGAACAACCATGCCCGAACCAGAGACACCCAGAACACTAGGAAGACGCACTACCTCTGTGACAAAAAGCCAGCTTTCTACTGATTTTCTGAAGGAATATGACGTTACACAGAGCTCCATAAAATAATTTATGGATCTCGGTTCCTAATATAGAGAGATACATCATTCTGGCGTTTTCTAGAGCCTTCGTTTTTGTTGCCAGATTCGTCGAAAAGTCACCAAATACTCACCAGGTTTTTCATCAAGGTCTGAAGTAATTGGTCTGGTATCCGTAAAGAATCTCTACCAATCTCTCTTTTCAGCGCTAAAACTAAATGGAGACAATCAATTTCTCACAGTAAGAATGAGACAATCAATTCCTCACAATCACTCTATTTGCCTAGCTGTCGGAGTACAAGTAAACAAGATACACAATGTAAAGAGCTCAGTAGATAAAATTTAGTACACAGATTTAGCCTCTGATGTACAGATCTGTATCGAATGTTCAACCTAATTTCAGATAGAGTTGACCATCTGTTAGTCGGTACTTTCAAAAATACGATGACTTAAATAGTTTTTCAAGTGGTTTTAAAACTAAAATTTTAATTTTGTATCGTATTTTAATTTTAATCGGTAAATCGGAAATGCTTCGAATAATTTATTACAGAATGTCCTAGTACATTTATAGAACAGAATGGGCTTGATACATTTACGTACAACATTACTTAATACATTTATTTGATACATTTATAGAATGTGCTCGTACGCATAAAACAGATTGTGCTTAATACATTTATTACAGAATGTGCTATAAAATTTCGAGGATAATCCTTAAGTTATAATTTATTGTAATAAATAATATGGATTCACGTTATAAATTTTTCTCGGTTTCACTACAACCGTATGAAATAAAAATAAAATAATGCAATTATTTAATGGTTAATTCTGAAAATACCGAAATGCTGTATTTTCATCGAGAATACGCAACTACACAAGATTTCAAAAAAAAAATCTAGTGCATCAGTTTGTAGTGGAATTTATAAAAAAATTCTATCCTTATAAACATGAAACATGTCAACAAAATAAAAAAGTGCAAAAATATCGTTTATTGTAAAAATTACGAAAACTTTAGAAGTTATTACATCAGAAATATTAAGATTTTTTCACAGCTTGCGACTGAAATTCTCGAAAATAAGCAAATAATATTCTTATCCAAAGCAAAGATATGAAATTTTCTTCATGTTTAGAGTAATACACATTTTGATAAACAAAAGTCTAGAAATTATCGCTGTTTACTAAGGAAATAAATTTATTTCGTAATACACAACACTCTCTGAAACACGACTAAAAAGTTCGATATGCCTTGTTATATTTAGATCACCTGCTCTACAAATAGAATACGTTTGGCTATGTCAGCGACAGCCTTCAAAATATGATGCAACCGTTTTTGACGGGCAGATGTTTTGAAGACAAAGGGAGAGTGGGATCTCGCTTTTTAGAATAACGGTGAAAATTAAATTTCATTAAAAATAAATAGACAACAAAAATAAAGAGATTATTTCGAAGACTGTTCCAAACTTTGAGATTTGTTTCGGCTCGTTTGAAAAGAAAGATTTGAATTTAATCGCGTTGTACTGATTTTATAAATCTTTAAACAACCTTCGACACCCAAGAATGTCTTATTCATAACGTGTCCATTCAAATTAAGGTCCAACGACAAATTTCAAAGCCGTTGCTAGCAGGTTTATATATCTAGATGGAAAAATGGATTAAATGAAGTAAAAATTATATTTTATATTGCTTGAAACATTAAATGTACATATGAAAATTTACGATCTGTAAATGTTTATGCAATCTCCTAGTCCTATTAGTCATATTCAATAAAATATTCCTGTCACACTTGCATTTTAAATAAAATATACTTTTATGCAACAAAAACTGGCAGCATGAAAAATCCTTCATTTCATTAATTAAATTAATCATCGGTTGCCTTGAGAAAACGTCATGTTTTAATTTGCGGATCTCCCACAAGTTGAAATGGTCTGAAATAAACTAAAATAGTTATATTCAAAATTTCATAACTTGGTCAGTTTTAGTTGAAGAAAATTGGACTTTTTTATTAAAATTTTTTTTATGCTACATATGAATAAAAAGATAGGGGGATTATATTGAAATTTAAATAATATTTTTCGAAAAATATTTACTGACTCAAATGACATGAAATACAATTCTTTAAGACATATATTACATTTTTTAATCAGAAGTATATATCTATATCGAGCAGATTACAAATTGTATATAGATTCACGATTAGATTAGACATAATATAAATGCATTCCACTACAACATTAGAGATTACAAAATTTCTAAAATGTCAAAAGCTCATGAAAAAAATTAATATTCTTCTGATACTTTTTTATTGTCTAAAATAATTTCTGAAAATTTATTAATTTAAGAATATTCCATTGTTTTCCTCGACCAAATCCAGATATGAAATTTCAAAAGTTGCTGTGAATTTCAAATTAGTCGATTTAAGTGAAAGAAATGAATATTTTATCAAAAAATCGTTCATAATAAAAATTATAAAAGCAAGACAAGCTGAAAACTAAATAATAAGTTAAATAAATTACAGGAATTTAAAGAAAAGAAAATTTTTAAAAGTTTATCAAAAAATTGAAATATGTACTGAATGCAAATAAAATTCTAGTTTACTTAAAATTGATATCAACACCTTTGATGATACTTCCAAATCATTATTATGATTTTTTTTCTTTTTCAGATACCCTATTAAAAATATTTTTTAAAAACCTTTTTAAATTTTTTTTACCTATTTTTGCTTTCTTTCTCTCTCTCTCTCTCTCTTTTGTATCTCTTGTTCCCCTCTCCCTAAATGTACCAAAACGTAAACTTTGTTTTTTGTGCGTAAGCTTTCGCGTTGGCAACTTGTTTTGTCTACAAAGCTCCGAACACGGATGTTTAAATTTTAACAATCTTGTAAACACTGCGTATAAAAATCGAAAACAGCGTTTATAACCGAATTTATATCAAGAAGCTTAATATTTTTCCAAATTTCTAGTTTGTATAAAGAAAATATATCCAGTAAAATTGATCGTTGTTTATATCGTCCGGAACGGTAAATTTTTATAGATTTTGTAAAACATGTTTTATTTTGTAGCAAAACAAATGTAAGAAAGTGAATTTGAACAGCTTTAAAAATTTATTTAGTGTATTTACCGCACATAGGGATTTGTGACCGAATCAAGTTAAGGTATAATGGTGATGAACCACTGGCATTTGTTTTCTGACATTATTACATTGTATTTGACCAGACTGTGAGCGAAAAATAATGAAAAATTCGAAAATATATAGCGAAATTAATCATTGTTTATATCATCCAAAAAGATGAATTTTTTTAGATCTTGTAAAGTATATTTTATTCATTGACAAAATAAATGTAAAAAAGTGAAAATTTTATGTAGTTTATTTACATTATTCGGGAGTTTACGTATCATATTAAGTGACGAGAATAAAGAACTCAAGATTAACTCTCATTTTTGTCTTACTTTTCGTTGATTGGCTGAGATTAATTTGATTCTAGAGCCAATCAATCTGAGTTGATTATGTTACTTAACCTAAGATTATCAGATTTTCTGAACTTCATCAGAGGATGTTTAAATATTGAAAGGGAGAATTAAGCAGGCACTAATGTCTCTTTGAAGGTTTGTCTGCAAAACCTGGTCACTTTATTATTGATACTAATGATGCATGAACTACATAAAAAAAGTAAAAAAGTCCGTTAAACTGAAACAAACAATAATCAAATTAAAGCAAACTATTTGGATTTAAATTCAGAAATTTCAAATGGAAAAACTTTAATAGGTATTTATGACAAAAGGGATGAATTTAACTTTAAAATAATTAAACTTAGTAATTACCACTCTAATTCAAACTCTAAAATTTTCAAAAATCTAGTATTCTCGCGGTTTAGCAGAATTAAAAAAGCTGTAATAACAAAAATGCTTACATAGTATCAACAAACAACCTTATTAAAAGCTTAGCCACTAACGAATTTCCCAAAAACTATTGCAACATACAAACTTTGATAAGAAAAAGTCTAATTTTCAAAACTAAAACAAACCTTCTAGTTTATCCACTTTGAACCATAACCTTAACTTAATAGATGGCGCTTCAAGTAATTATTATGACTATATATTCTGACCCAGCTTAGGGATTCAAACGCAGCCAAATTAATGTTGGTGTGACGAGGTGGAATGTATTCTGTTAGGTGACAAGCTTCAAAATTCTGGAGTTCTTCTTAATTAGGTAAGTGTTCGGATTTCTTTTTCTAATTACTATGTTTTGTTTCTGTGTGAGAGTTTTACCATGTCTCTCTAATTCTATTTAGATTCAAAAAAAATATTAGAAAAAAATTGTTTTACCTGTTTGTTTGTGTACTTTTAATACTGGTATATTCTGATTTAGGTTTTACGATCTTTGGTTTGATTTAAACAATTTGTGTAATTTATTTGGGTTCAAATTTGTTCTTATATTTCTGTGATACTAATTTATCTCTAAAATCTCAATTTCCTGGATTTTCGGGTCACGTGGGATTAATTTTTTGACAAAAATGTCAGATTCCTCACATCCCTGGCTTGAATTTGAAAAAGTCTTCAGGCCGGATTCATTGTTTTTTTTAACTTTTGATCTTGAATTTTACTTTAAACTTGATTATTATTGCTAATTTAGTCGTATTTATTAAGATATTTTATTGACTCAAAACAGATGTAGGAATTATATACATATGCTCTCAAATTACTTCATGCGATATGTGACTGTTGCACATTGTTACAAAATAGTGCGCTAATAATTTTGGTAATTACATCAAAAATTCTTATGTTTTGATATGTGTGATTTTTCACATGTGGCATTTTAATGTAACAACGACAGTAAAAGAACTTGGAAGTATTATTCAGTAAAAGGTAACTTTTAAATAAATATAGTTGGCATGGCCTACACTAAAAAGTCAAAAGCCGTGATGGTCCTTACTAATTAAAGTTGCCAACTCATCCAACGATTGATATAAATGATGTATGAACCCTACATAACAGGAAAATCTATAATATTCAATGGGATAACATTACCAAACATCAATATTCATCGGAATATGATAACACTAGTCTATGAGTATTGTTTGCTAACGGATTCTGAAACCCTCCACGTTTTTGCGCATGCGTTAGGATGGGTTTAATTCAATACATTTGGAGTGAGAGGGAAAATGAAAGGAGGAGTTGCTTAAATTTAACAATAACATGAATTCTGGGAATGTGCCCATTCTTCCGCAAATGACCACATAGTGAGATAGAATAATCGAAAAGTCATCGTCTTAGGATACTGAAAGAAACAGTAATAAAAGCACAGTTAGAATGTAATTTTTACAATTTAATTTATTTGATATTTTCTAATAGACGTCAGGTTCTTTGTTTGGAAGACATAAAAAATGCCCAAAGAAATGCACTTCCACGACCCACAGTTTTCGAGAAAAAAAGCGGGAGAAAATGTATGACGTCATATCCTGTTTACGAAAAAACCTTTATTCGAAACACGAACATCAGTACTTGCATAATTTTAAATAGGAAAATGTTCGTAATGTCCCCCGCGCATATGGAGGCATGTATGCGCACGTCGTGCATGCATACCTCTATATGCGCGGGATATGACTGTACACGTTTTAGCATCATAATATCCACAAAAGTAAACTCTGGAAACGAATAGACTAAGTCCATTTCTAAAGTAATTGAGTACTGATAAACCAATTCCTTTACATGGCCCCATAGGAAGAAATCTAAAATGGTCAGATCTGGAGATCATGGTAGCCATGAAACAGGACATTGACGCCCAATCCAGCGGCCAAATAAAAATTTTTTTCAGTAAACCGGATATGACGTCATAATTTTCTCCAGCATTTTTCTCGAAAATTATGAGTCGTTGAGGTATAGTTCTCTAGGGTTTGTGTGTGCGTGTGCGTGCGTGTGCGTGTACGTGTGTGCGTGTGTGTGTGCGTGTGCGTGTTCCAAACAACGAATCTACATGTGCAGAGTTTTTCCGGTCTTGCTGGGACACCCTGCATAATAACATTCTTTTACTGAAAAGCTTTTAACTGCGTGTTAAACAGCAAAGCGTCTGGATAAGATCAGCATTTTCTTTCTTTACCGCATTATTTCTTCAGACATGGAATGCAAAGTTTCGTGTACTCTTAGAAAGGAATGAATAATCCAATTCTTTTTCTGACTTCTGTGTTGGGAAATGAAATTTACGTGCCTGAGAGAAAATCATTCTACTCTTTCTAGTTGTTTTTATCGTTTTACGTTGGAAAACTTGACCTACTGGTTGTTTCACACAGATGCGAGCTTCAAAGTTCAAATAAGGTCAATTAACCTGACATCTCAAGCACGTGGAAATATCACTAAACTTGTTATCTAATAACTAACTTTGCGTTGATGTGATGGTTTTTCGCACTTATTCAATATTAAATTGGAGGGGACCTCTTGATAAGTTAAATCTTAGCTCGAACATACTCTCTATATACAACAAATGGTATTATATCACCACTGTTAAAACCATATGAAGTGGTCTCTTGGAAATATTCTCACGGTCTCTTCAATGAAGCTATCTCTTTTCACCGCACGAGATTGACCTTTGTATAAAGCTACAAATATTGTGCTGAGTATTGGAGAACTATAGTTACGAAAAATAGGATTGTGTCGTAAATCTAGCATTTTTATAGAATGTATTTTGAATGCTTTTTTGTCGTCTAATTGGCACCAAAATTTGGCACTGTAGTCATAAGATAATGTACCGAATTTCGGTGATTTAAATCATTGTATTTGCAAGCATACGGAAAAGCAGGCTGACAGATGGTCAATTGTTTGATGTATTTGGTTGAAAAATTTTTCTTACATTTTAGATGCTGTACCAAATTTCATCGATCCAGCTCTTTTCGTTATGTAGTTATTGAGCTAACTTATACTGGAACAACCAGATAGACTTCCGGCGAATGGATATCGTTCAAAATTTGATAGACCTACAAATGTGCTTTTCAAACTCAGGGAGACCTGAAATATGGAGATTCGCCCAAACCTCGAGTTTGAGTTTTTTGATTCTGGACACGAGCAAGTAGTAAACTGAAATTCATACCTGGTGTTCGAATCAAAATTGAGTTTCCTTTTTTATCAATCAAATATTTATTTTATTTTATGTGATCTCTTAATAAATTTTTTTAACTATTTACTAAATTGATGAAAATCCGTGATATTATTTCTTTTCGCCACATTTCATAAATTTGGATATTCGTGGTTTAAATATCTTTTCTGTGTGTGGGCGTTTGAAACTTTAAAATCTCCATTTTTCATGAGGGAAAAAAAGCTAAATAAACTAAGTATACCTTAGATGCTCGTATTTTCTCTCTTAAAGTTAAATAAATTCTGTAAACAATAAAATTTAAATGAAGCTTCTATAGAAATTTAGAATTTTTAAGAGAGTGTTTTGTCATTATCGTAGTTAAAATAAAAACAATTTTGAAGTGAAAAATAATATTTTAAAAAATAAAGAACTCGTTGTTAAACAAATATATGAAGCCTAAGTGATTAAATTAAGGGAATAAACGAAACGGAGTTAGAAATATTTAAATTCCATAAATGAATTTAGCAAAAATACTCTTTTTCGAAACTGATAAAATTTGGGGTTTACCTTAACCTTTCTCAGGCAGAACGAAATATACTTATTAACAGATTTCTAAATGTCCAATATAAGCTATTTTATCATTTTTAATTAGAGCTGTTATCGCGTCATAAAAAAAAAACTCTTCAAAAATTATTAAGAGATACGTTGACCTCATAATAAGATCTTGCTCAATCAATGTAATTATTTTTATTATTTAAAAACAGTAGTGTGTTATTATTTCCTGTTAACTCCTGCCTCCTGTCAAATAAGTAATGTCATATGCTCCTAGCAATTTTTGATGAAACAAAAGTAAAAATGTTTCAATTTCTTATCACAACCATAATGAAACGTTATGGTTTATTAATTAAATATTTACTAATCTAATTAATAAGTCATATTAATTTATCTAATAAACTGTTTTACTAAATTCCTTTCTTAAATCAATCTCATTATCAACTTAATACACCGTTACTACAAAAGTATGTCTAGTTAAAAGTTAATGTTAGTTATTTTTAGACAACAATCGGAGAAAGACATGGTAATGAAATTAAGAGGATAAGAAACTTATATCATTTGTACACGATTATGCTTATAAAAAGTAAAATAAAGTCTTCTGTTGTTACAAGCTCACTTATTTTAAGAGTGTCTAATAAAATAATTTGTATCATTCCAATCATATAAATGATCTTATAACATATTTTGTATCCTTATAATGAAAAAAAAAATTCTTATTATAAAGATACTTAGTATCTTTTATTACATAAAAGTTGCTTTATTATATAATATCCTTTTAAATTTATTTAAAAAAACATGTTTTTTAAGAGGAAGAAATAGTAATATAAATAAATTCATTTTTGAAAATCACATCATCCATAGTTCACAATTAAATCGAGACTACAATTATTCCAAAATTTAACTTTATAATATGAACTACATGTCATTTTTTTTACTTCAGACATGTATTTTGTCTATTAAGATTAAAATTATTTCTGCTCTTTTATTTTTCAAAGTTGGTAACTAGATTGATTACCGTCAACAATGCGTTAAGATACACAATAAAAAGAAATAAATATGCTAAATAAGCAGAGTTTATATTAATTAAATATCATTCGTTATTTATGAATTGAAATAAGTTTTTAGACCTATAAAAACCTCTGCCATCATAGTTAATAAATAGATAGCATTCAAATTAAGTAACTACTTCTCATTATTTATGAAAAACTAGTTGATGTACATCGTGTAACAGAGAATTTTAAAAAAATTCATGTCTAATTTTTTAATGTAAATCTACTGTTGTATAAAATATTATAATTCACAAAACCTTTTTAACGTCTAAAATGCTTTTTTAAAAATTGAGATGAAAATATCAATTAAAACAGACGATTATTAAAAACTATTAAAATTTATTATTTTAATTAGATAATTTCCTCTGATAGCTTTTATATCGACTGCCGATAGGCAATTTATATCATTCTAACCGAATAGCTAATAAAATAAACCTAAGAACTCTTTTAAAACCAACAATCAATGTTTCTAAGAGGATTTTTAAAAAATAAAGTAAAAATATCACAAATAAATATAGAATAGAACACAATTTCACCGTCGTTTGGCAATGACGCATCGATGTATTTCCTTAATTAGAAATCGTCTGCATTTATTCTATTATTTATTTAATTTTGAAAAGTAATTCAGAATCGAAAGAAGATTGTGTAGAAATGTAATCAGTTCTGCTAAAAAGGTAAGATTTTGAATTTTATGGAAATGTTTTTAGTGGGATAATTTAATCCAAAATTATTTAGGGAAAACGGCAAAATTTCTCTTAACTAAAAGTTAAATGAATATTTAAAAAAAAATTGCATTTTGAAAAATGGACGCATTTTTTTCTCTTGTCTCACATAATGAACTCATAAAATATTACTTAACCGAAGCCGGTTTTTGTGAGAAAGATATTAAAGGTTAAAAATAATCGTAAAAATAGCGAGCATAACAGATTGTTGAATCAGAAAATTTACTAGTAATAGTTTTGTAATTCGATTTCATTCGTTTTTGTTCTATATCTTGGCTATTTTTGTCATCTTAAGATGTAAGATTCCTCTTCATTGTTTATAGTACTATTTTTATCTTCTAGTGTTGATGCAGCTTTTACGTGCATCAGAGCGATAAGATTGTGTTTTCCTTTCTATTATTTCTTGTACATGTACCTCATTTTTATCTAGTTCTTCGGGCATTTCTTCGTTTTCCTGTACAACAAACGTTTCATTTCTTGCTATTTCTAAACCACAAAGCTCCATTTTTGTGAAATATCAATATTTATTTGATATATTTAAGAATTTAAAACCGAATAAGGTTTTTTTTCACTTGCTTTTTATCCATATTATTTCCTCCCAGTTTTTGATAATTTATAAGAATGATTTGTTATTTTTTTACTTTAAAAGTTGTCTTTTCGCCTTTTATAGATACAATGTTTGACAAAATGTTAAATCTAGATCAAGATTTCCTAAACTTTTGAAATGAGACGACCTTAATAAATGTATTAATCGAATAAATTGTAAAAAATAAACTTTTAATAATGTTCTAAACAGCAGAAATTTCTTAATTATAATCTATTTTTTAATCCGGATATCTATTTTTTTTTCAAACTTTTAACCAGTCGGCACCCTTAATACTGAATCAAAATTTATTAATTTATTAACTAATAATTTAGTGCGCAAAAATTATTAATTAATTAATTAATAATATAGTGTGCAAAATTTATTTATTAATTAACTAATAACTTAGGGCACAAAATTTATTTATTTTTTAACTAATAAATTAGTAAGATATTAAAATAATGAATTTTATTGATAATGCACTAGTGTATAACATGCAAATCTCCTCAAACAAAAAGATATCAGGATACAAGAGAAAAAACAAGTTCTGAATCAATTATTCTATCCTAAGTTCTGAATCGATTATTAAATGTAATCATTACAATCCCGTAACAACCCAAGTTACATAAAACTGCTTAAAAACAATTTACTCAAAAGTAAAGAAAATGTGAGATGATATTCTAGATTGTTATTTTTTATATATTTTTAAAAAGGAGAGACTGATATAGAATTTTTTTGTTATTTATTGAGAGTGATTCTAGAGTTTGAAATACTTTATAAATAATTTTTTGCTTATAAAAAATCAGCTCTTATATAAGTTCCGAATTTTCATAAGTAATTTGGCTCCTTAATTTACATTTAATAAAATTTTAAATTTGAAAATGCTTGGCCTGATAAAATTCTTGACTCCAGTTTATTACGAAACAAATAAAGCTAGAGTG
This sequence comes from Argiope argentata, assembly GCA_026289955.1. NCBI lineage: Eukaryota > Metazoa > Arthropoda > Arachnida > Araneae > Araneidae > Argiope > Argiope argentata. Next base: position 1,389,540 of record JAOUZG010040121.1, read on the forward strand.
TTTTGCAATACGAGACTAGACATTGATGCTGAGAAAGAACAATTTCAAGTAACAGCTGTCTTTTGCTTAAAAAACGACGTTTTTCGATTCACACCTGCTTTAACATATTTGTTGACAAGAGACTTGAATTGGCGTCGTTCGTTATTCAACTATTCACCGTCATATTATGGTAGACTCATCATAAATATTTTTCCCCTAGATTCGAAAAAAAGAAGATAGTTTAATAAATGCATCTGAATAAAGCATTTCGGACAAATAAAAGATTTTAAAGAAAAATCATTTTGCGAATAAATATATTTCGACATTTGAAAAAAAAAAGTTATTTTGGAGAATTTTATTTCTTTGAAGTTAAGAGAAAAAACTACTAAACTATTTCAAATTATAGCTGATTATAAAAATTTTAATATCTTTAAACATATTTGCCGTTTTCCTTTAGATTAAAATATTTCCGTTCTTGGGGGGAAAAATATGGCAGCACTGTTTATTTTTGAGCCTGGGAGCAGTCGAGTTTCAATTTAACCCCTTTCGACTTATTCATCTCAAAAGTCACTTATACTTCCTATTTCTTGCCGTCAAGTGTTTGAATCAATAATATGATAACAGTTAAGTCGTATAACGCTTTACGAAAAGATACTACTTTATATCAAATCAAACAAAAATAGCGATTACTCAAGTGCAAAAGGCCTCGCCGATTAAGCTGCTTTTGAATACACGTGTTTATGTTTTTTATACCATTGCTCTATGACAAATCGGATGATCTGATAAGGCATGATAATAACTCAATTGGCTCTGATAATTTAGAGCTCATCCTTACTAAGATAATCTCGATGAGTTAAAAAGATAAAAGCCTATGACGAAAGTAATGAAATGTAAGGTGATTGTGCTTTCAAAAAGTTTGGATTTGTTTGGGCAGTATAGAAATGATTTATTGGCTAGCTGATATTATTCTGATTATTCATATCAAGGAGATAGTTTTGTTGATTCGTATATTCAGGTTATCTTATCGATATTAAATCTTTATGAAAAATATGCTCTGTTGGCATTTGATTACTCGATATTTATTTTTGTTATATTGAATGAAATGTTCTTTTCTCTACAATATCGCATGTTTACACGATATGCCACGTTTTGAATTTAGCAATGGTATAAGATGATATAAATCAGATGTGGGTTTTGGAGCCTCCGTAAACAAAATTCGACTCTGATTTAAATGTTAAAATTAATGAATACAACTTATTATTTTACATTTTCTAATACCTTGAGGGGTACCTCTTGTAATGGGATGAGAAGCTACCAGAATGGTTATTGTTTCTCACCACCCTGGTAAGTAAAAAAAAATGATGTGGGAGTGGCTACCTCTGCTTATGAACGGTAGGGGAGGGGGGGTACTTCAGCCAGTTATGGCCCTTAGGACTCGGGCATAGTTTACACCCATGCTGTCGCTGCGTTCTAATCATTCTGATATTTTCGTGTGCTTCAGGGTTGGTCGGAATAGTCGTTTGTGATTACTATGTTGCCAGTTGTTGGATAAGGAACTTAAGAATAGACAGACCGACAGGCAATCAATTCGAAGAGAGATTTGTTTCAAAATTTGATACACATAAACAATTTTAGCGATAAAATGATGTGCCACATTTTCTAAAATATATAGACTGAAGAGGCCCACAATAAGGTCAACTAAAAATGTTTACCAACATAGCTATCAAATAAATAAATTTGCAAAAAATATAAATTAAATGGACTAAAAACTATAACGACTACAATATGCATTTATGCTGAATTATTCCAAATCAATAAATAAATTTAATTAATTATTTATAATGTATTGTCTTATTCACTTAACTAGTTCCAATTGACAAGAGTGAAATAACAAATTTTATTGTTTATTTGAAGCTTATTATTTCTTTCCAATCTATAAATGATAATTAAAGCTTTTATATGTAATTGAAATACATTATTATTTACTGCAAATTTTCCAATAATTTTATTTTAGCCATGTTTTAATGATGTGCATATAAAAAATTATGTATTTTTACCAAACTGAAATTTAAAAAGCCATTAACATAGTGTTTAAATTTAAAGAAAAAAGTTTTAAAATATGAAACTAAATTGGCCAGTTATTAAAATATGAATCAGATACTGTGTGTGCACTACATAAGGCCACAAAATGCTTTACTGCATTGTCCGTCAGTCTAGTTTGTAGCATTTTTAAATTACCGGATGGACAAACAGACAAGCATAATTCTAAATGTGTATTTTTCTTGCTCAGGGATATCTAAAACATAAAGCTTCTTTTAAAATAATGGGACTGAATTTTTGGACGATTACAGTATTTTCTATATTTTGTACGAAAAAATTAAGGAACAACTATTAAAACACACAGTTTCCTTATATTTTAATTTAAAATTGTTGAATATTCGGTGAAATTATTGACATAATTAAAATAAATTATAAACGGAACTGTTCATTTTTGATTAAAAATAATTAAAATTAATTAAAGATGAAAAATATTTACCTCTTTATTTTAATGTAATTTTATAGATGTACAGTATTCGTTTTAGAAATGAGTTTCTAAGTTGTTTAACTACATAATGTTTAGATAAAAAATAAATTTTACAATAATGTTAATTTCATTTGGAAAATATTTGGGAACCGACCATATTATAAATTTCAAAAATCTACGACACGAAGAAATAATTGAACTTTCTTATTCAAATATTTTAATATTCCATCCTTATACAACACGAATCATGCAAAATTAAATAAAAACATTTGGAAAAAAAATTAAAAATTGATTTTTTCCTCTTTCAGCTTTTGCTAGAAATTTGAATTTTTATACACATGTGCGTTCTTGGGGACAATACTCTATGTTAATATTTTTATATCATAATTATCAATTAACTGACAAATTAAATTAAATGTTTAATACATTGCAAATTTAAGAAAAAAGGATTTCAAATCATTTATTCTAATAAATTATAAATTAAAAACTAAAAAATGGATATCGATTAAAATGGAAAAAAGTTATATTTTAATACATTAATAAGAACCTATTCACTACCTGAAGTCTTGTTTTCTATTCAAATCTAAACAAATTTTAATTATAAAATTAAAAAAAGAATTAAATCGAATCAAATCCTTTAAACGTGAATTAAAAACACATGCACTTTATTTCCAAAGAGCTCAAATTGAATTGCTATTTTCTATCAATTAAAACTGATACCTAAGGTCACCTTTAAGTATAAATACAGTTTTTATAATATCTAATGAGTAATTGATCCTTTCATATCCTTCTACTTATATTCATCCTCCTGTTTTCATCAAAACATATCATATTAAATAACTGGATTATATCGAAATCATTAATGATCGTTTAATCTTACATCGTTTATATTTTACAAATTAGTATTAGAGATACATGAAACACCTCTCCACGGGCGAACGCTAATTCGAAGATTGATGAAAATGGAGACGCTGTTGCAACTTTCATATAATCGGAATAGAAAATCTTCTCATTTTCGCCAATTACAAGGCTCCAAGAGATGTAACGTTTCTCCCAATTTATTTGTCAAAATAAAAGTGTTCTCTTTCTTTGAATCAGAATAGGAAAGCGTTTTATGTTCGAGAATAAGTGACGTAAAAGAATAATTTATTTTAAAAGAGATTATAAGCCGAATTTATAACATACGTACCCAAGATGCACGTGAGTGAAGGAAATGGACGGACAATCAGCAAATCTAGATCAAAATTTGATATTGATGTTTGTTTCTAGTTATAAAGACACATGTGAAGTTTGTTCCTTCTACCTCGTGCTATAAAGATATCGTTTACATACGCACTTAGACGGTCAGAAAATCTTCTTGTTGACGGACTTGGCCCAACATTCGCCAAAAATCTAAAACTTGGATGTGAAAAACACATTCTCAATTTCATGTATCTAATTTGTTGTATTTTTGTTTTATTGAACTCGCAGACCAACCAATAGATGGATACAATTAAAAAAATGTTTTGGTGAAATTTGGGGGGGGGATCTTAAACGCTCAAATTTATCAAAATTATTAAATTAATATTGAAAGAAGATCAATTATTTTTCAAATTGGATGGTGAAATTTTGTACTGAATCAAAATATCAGGAAATTAACACATTCCACAGACCAAGAAATACAATTATGGTCTTTACTGTATTGATAAAATTTAAAGTTCTTAGTGGGTTTTTTTTATCTTATATAAAAACCGAACATACGAAGGTCACATTGCCCTCATCACAGTGTCTCGTATTCAAAACAGAGGGTTAAAATTTCGAGACTTAATTCTATAGGTCATATGGATTTTGTGAATGCTAAATCAGATATCATCTATCACCAAGTTCGAGCGTTTGTGTGGTGTGGAAGTATTGAGGGTGTGGCACCAATTTAGCACTCAACCTCATCACTTGGTTATGGCTTGAAATTAAATTGGCAATTACTTAATGGTTAATCTTGAAAATTATCTAGACCTTTTATCGGCAGACGTTTTTCTTTATTGATCTTTTCACTTTATTAGTTTTTCTTTGTTTTTTTTTTTCTTTTATTGATTTTCTTTTCTTTTTAATTTTTCAAATTTATATTTTTATTATACTCGGTATTCAAATTTGTTAAGGTTCTACTCTCGTTAGATCATGTGATGCTTTCGTCTTAGAAATTTTCTGTTCCAATATTTCTCCTTTCTGCCACTCTATAGAATTCACTAGGGATAGGATTGTTGTTATTTTTTAAAATTTATTCACATAAAATGGAATTTCATAAGATTTTAAAAGTAAAAAAGTAATACTTTTTATATTTTATTTCTTTGTGATAGAATGTTGGGGGCGGGTTTCAAATCTAGCTACTAAAAAATTGCCAGTTTTTAATAATAAATATGCAATAAGTGTATTTTTATTGTTTTATTAAACGTATAATAGTGTTGTATTATCTCAGGTTTATACAATGGTTCTTTGCAAACAAGTTTGGAAATTTTTCGGGATTTGGGAAGAATTGTATAGTAAACTTTCTTAAGCACCTTTTGCTTGCGCTGTTTTCTTACATAATTTTTGAAGCAAATATGACAATAATTTATCGCTTTCTAAACGAAAAAAAAAAATATTTATTTATCTATATTTCAGCAAAACTTTGTTTCTGTACATTCAACAGTTGACTTTAAAGCCGTAATTTCTTCTAATCCTTTTTAATTTCTATTTACCCTTATGATCTTTTATATTTTAATATCGATTATATCTTTAAATCTAGTGCTGGTGTTAGAACCCTTCATAATATCCGTTAATATCGGCAATGATTGGACATGGATTATATTGTTCCTCCACCGTAAATCAAATGTTGGTGAGGCAAGAAAACCAGAAGTTGTCAATCTTTGATCAAAATTTAACGTCAAAAGATTCTCTTGTAAAGACGTGAAGGGTCGTATTCCTGGGAACCAAGGAAGAAAGTAACGACGTGAAGGCTCGTATTGCCTGTGAACCAAGGAAAACTGTAATGACTCGAAGGATCATATTGCCTGGGAACCGAGAAAGACTGGAAAACCCAGAGGGATCGGATTGCCGGTGACCGCCAGGTGGCGTAGTAACTGGGGGAGGCTATAAAAACAAGTTTGGATAGATAGAAAAGAGCCGGTGGACAGAAGAGTCTGTTCGAGTCGTCGAGATGTGCTGATCGTTTTTTTTTTCTATTTTTAATTGTTGTGCTGTGTATGTGTGTTGTGACATCCTAGCAGAAAATAAAAAGATGTCTAAAAGTTGTGCTTCATCTTTTCGACTCCAGTACACTCTTCTAAGTAACTTTAATAGAGTTTCAAAAAGGGTCGTTAACTTCTTAATGATGCACTATTGAATGCACTATTGAATGATGCACTATTCTCATCCGATTTTATATATTTCTAAAGTGAGAATGACGTGACATGCATGTCCAAAGTTAATTTTGAAGGGTGGTATGCATTTCGACTGATTTTAGAGTCTGGAATATGAAAAACATGAAATAAAGAGCTTAAAGCTTCACTTCACCTACAAACAAAACTACAAGTAAATTTTCTTTGTAATATTCTTCTTATTAGAAGTAACAAAGCCCAAAAATGGCACAAAATATTTGGAAAACTCAATGAATGTATTAAAATCACCCGGGAAAATATATATTCTCTAATTGCACACTTCATTATCTGTTGTTTTCGTCTAAAATTTAATAGAAAACAAAAAACGAATGTGTTTGAGACAGGCATCTATTCATCTAATGTTAAGGGTTGATATAATGAATCTATAAACATGTCTTTGCAATACCATTCTTTTCCCTAATTCGAGTATTGTTATTCTTGAAGGGAATGTAAATAAATAAATAAGCGTACAAATCTGTATTCATAAAGCTGTAAATTCTTTAAATTTTTTATTTTTATTAATAATTAAAGCAATTTCGAGTCTTAGATTTAAAAAAAAATATATATGGCTCATTTCGATACCGTAAATGTTCATTAGAGGTTACAGGTTATAATATTATTGATCCAAACCAAAAATAGTGGTCACTCCGAAATATTCCCTAAGAAAGGTGCTATCATCCTTACAAAATAGATATCTTGGACAAAGCCGTTAACTCCACTAATACTGTTTTTTTCCTGATACTACACGTGAAAGCACTTATTTCAGTATTATAGCAAAGAAAACCAAACATACTTTTGAACTTTTTTTTAAATTTAATTTATTACTATCAAAACTTCACAGAAAACTGGAATTTTAGTAACAAGATCACATATGAAATCTTATTTAACTAGATTACTGCGTTTTTGAACCATAGCTATTTATTTACATGTAACGAATCGATGGACCTTCAATCTTTTGATGGTTTACCGTTAACAGTTCAAAATTTGATAAAGATCTATGCTCCACATTCTAAAACTGCGTCGAAATTCTAAAATTTTTTTAATCTAACTGTTTGCATTGTGAAATCATCACTTTCACTCAAATAACCAGATAGACAGATTTCATGTAAATAGATTTTATTCAAAATTTATTAGAAATCTATAAATATAATGTAAAGATCACATGCAAAATTGAGTTACTTTCTTTGAAGACAGTAACTCAAAGCGTTTTTGAGTTATCGTTTTCAAAGACAGAGAGAAACAATTACATGTATGCGCTTTTTGGACTTCAGGAGATTGCTTTCGAATTTTTTGAAGGTTACAGAACTTTTTTCGTTGCATAATATATGCATTGTGTAAGAGAAAGTAAAAGGTAGAAATTAATAGAAATTAAATAAATACTTTTTTAATCGACTTATGAAAATACATTTTTAAATCCTATTTCAATAAAGGATATTATTTCTTCATTAGTAATCAGATTAAAAATCTGCATAGTCCGGTGTTCATAGACAATAGACATAATTCAAAAAATGGATTTATGACTGAGGAATTTTTGTTTTTATTCCACTGATGAAAGTATATTTTTACTGTTTCTATAAAGGATAGTATTTCTTCATTAGTAATTAAATTAAAAATCTGCATTGTCCGTTCTTGTTCTTAGACAGAGAGACGTAATTTTTAAAAAAAGGGATTTATGGCTAAGGGATTTTTATTTTTATTCCACTGATGAAAGTATATTTTTATTGTTTCTATAAAGGATAGTATTTCTTCATTAGTAATCAGATTAAAAATCTGCATAGTCCGGTGCTCATAGACAGATAGACATAATTCCAAATATGGATTTATGACTAAGGAAGGTCTAAAACATAGATATTTGCCTAGCTTTCAAGTACGAATTTTTTTTGCCAGTTACAATATTTTCTTATACATCAAAGTAAAAACAATGTATCCTCATCTGCTAAATTTAATTCTTAATTCTGCCCCGTTTTGTTTTTGTTTATATTTGAGTAATATTAATTAATCCTATTTCTTTCAATCATTTTCCTTTTTTTTTTTTTGGTTAAACTTCCGTTCGCCAGTTTGTTTTCTCCCCTCTCTCTCTCTTTTATTCAACACCGATATTTTTGTGAGTATATTTTGCCAGTTAAGAAAAGCAATAACAACAAATCCATTAAGAATACTGGAAGACAAATTATTCCTTTTCTTTACGCCGCTTAAAAAAAGATCGTTTTCCACAAAGCAAAATTCCGTATTGCTACACTCAATCGCAACTAATTTCCTTATTATTTCTCTCCGCATATTTAGTAAAAAAAAAAAAATAAAGACCGGCGCTTATGCGAAGAAGAGGAAGGTGCAAGTTCCATTTCATGAATATTAATGTACCCCCATTTCACCGCGTGTTGTAGCGCCGTCATAGCTCGCCGATCACCAGGAACCTGTTTTCAAACCAACAGTAACAACCCGGCCGTCCTTCAGTTTCTTCAATGTCAACGAACATACCTATGCTTTGTATTAAACGCGCCTTCCTTTATTTATTTTTTATCACTTGAACTTCCGATATAGCTTGCTTGGGATACAAACAACAGATACGGTTTGATTGCGCAATATTTTTAAAGCTTTTTGAGCTTCATTAGGGATTGGATCACTAAGTGGACGTTTAAGCTTAGGGGTTTAGGGTTAAATTTGTTAATCAGTTTAAGATTATTAACGTCTAATAGATGAGTATTGTTTTCCTTTGTTTTTTTTAATGAATGAACGATAAGACGGTCGTATATCTTGATGCGTATTCTTACCAACTATGATCAGGGTGAAAAACCAACGATAGAATGATGTGTTTTGGTAGTGATAAAAACAAAGATAAATCGGTGTCTTCAAGTGTTTGGAGATAAGGACATTAGATAGCCGAAGTGAAAGAAACATTGTCAGGCGAGACTAACCGATGCCTTATACATATCTTCTTGCGAAATATTTGCTTCAATGTCATTAAAATAGTGACTATTTGATAGAGTAATAAGGCGTAGTGGTATAAGAGTTACAAATGACTCCAATTACACGGGACTGGATGGTTAGCGAAATATTTGCTTCAATGTCATTAAAATATTGACTATTTGATAGAGTAATAAGGTGTAGTGGTAAAAGAGTTATAAATGACTCCAATTACACGGTACTGGATGGTTAGCAATATTTAATGAGACAAAATATGACTGAATTGCCATATATTCATAGTTAACTTTTAATCAGTTTCATATAATAGGGATTTCATTAAATATAGGGATGCTTATAAAATGCTTGAAAATAAAATCTAAAATTAATTAGTTTTAAATTCAAATTAAGGTTAGAAAATTATAAATTTTTATAAAAATGCAATGATCTGATGTAATATATATAAACTATATTGGAGGACAAAGGAATACTCTGGCGTCGAATTTTTCTTATTCTTATCCAGTTCAACGCTTTTTTATTTAGCTTCATAGCACGATGAAAATACCTAAATACACATTTTGAATCTTTTCCATTCACCCATAAAGGTCAAAATTTGATATATATCTACAAAATTGGTTGCAAAATCACAATTAATTATTATTTTATTTGTTTCTTTTTTGAGGTATCGTTTTCACATAGACATGGCGAACAGATAAGATTTCCCGTCATCAGATTTCGCCCAAAAAATCTATATAAGTTTACAATTTGAGACAAAGATCGTATAAAGAATATTTGTTGCAATCTACATATCCACAAACAGAACAGATTTACATCTAAATATGGATTTTTTTTTACTCGGGTTTGTTTAAAAGGGTGGAAATCAAAACTTCAGTTCAAAATCTAGCTAAAATTTTACTCCTTATATTGTGTAAGGTTTTAACATCATTCAGACGATTCGGACGCTTTCCAAATTTCTGCACCGCACCTAAATGAAAGCATTTGATCCACGATAAATTTACGATTCTGCACACATAAATTACTTGCTTTTTACAATCGTTTCTCACGCTGCTTTGGCAAAATTCAGCCAATGCTGCATCTTTGTTAAATTCAACCCTCGTCTGCAAAAATTACTTTTTCAGCTATTGAGCATCTCCTACTTAAATGTAAAGCCTTAATCCATCATTCGGTAGTCGTTCGGAGATTCAATAAGAGTGCTAGTATGAAAAGACAAATTAATCGCCTTCTCATTTCTTTAGGGGGTGAGGGTTGGTTAATAGGCTCATCCTTCCTCGAAAAGGAATTTTATCTTTAAAGCAGAGGATTATGTACAGTTATTGTGATTTAAGAGGTCTATTTTACAGGGTCTATTATTGTGAGTTTTGCGGTGATTAAGATTTTGAGCATAATGCCCAAGTGATAAGTCTCATGTTTTATTTAAGATCGCCACTACATTCCAAACCTCCTTAGCACATTAGTACAAAACGATCTGAAATTCTGACTGGATTCCCTTTATATTTATCCTTAATAAAGTCTTTATATCCAGGGATCACCATTCAGGAATAAATATCCACCCATCAAGCTTCCTCCAGCGTATTTTTGACTCTATCAAAACAGTCAATCAAAACTTTTCCATTAAAAAAAGACTGAATATGCTAATAAAAACATTGATTGACAGCATAATATGCACCAATTTTGAATTTTTCATTTCCCTTCTTTGATCCTAACACAAAAAAAATAATAAAATAAAATGGCTGACCGCCGGATGTGTAAGCACATAGTTCTTCACACCTCAAAGCAACGATAATAGAGAAACGGGAGAGATATGAAAGAAATCAGTTAGGGGAAGAGAAGCATTACAGTTAGGGGAAGTTATGTATTGATTATTTAGCTCCCTCGTTTCGACACAAGCTTCTTTTACTGTGGCCGATAAACACTAGAGATTTGGCACGAGCTAGATTTGGAGGACGTCCGAGAAATCGAATCGAATACTCCAGCAATGATAAAACCGTTTTTAGCTATACAAAAAAAAAAAAAAAAAAAAACCTCCATAGTATAGTTTTTAAAAAAAAATATTTTATCTCTGTTGTCAATGATTGAGGTTATTTTCTAACTGCAATAATTTCTATTTTTTTTAAATTGTCTCATGAAGTTTAATTATAATTGAGATAACTATTTATCTCTATGACTGTCGTATGATACTGTCGTAACTGATAAAATATTTTATCAGTTAATCAGAATCTGTTTCATAAAACTTTTTATACAGAGAATTAAAATCAATAAAAAATCATAGAGATAAATAGTTACTACAAGTCATAGAGATACGATGGCAGAAATAAACAAAATTATACTATCAGAATTGGTCGCATTACATATATTAGTGTAATTAATTATTGATTACTAAAATGGAATAATTCGGATTTATGATTATTGATGGGACATGGTCTGGTTTATCAATTAGTAAATGTTGGCAATCGCATAGGGCCCCGTAACGTCAGAATGATTAATTTGATATATTTTTTGCAATTTTGTTTATTAACTTTATGCTTTCTTTATTTACAAGGGTCGTGTACTCGACTTAATTTATTTTTAAATTATCATTTAAAGGTTCCTAATGAATAATCGCTTACACTGTTGTTTAGAATATCTAAAAGATATGTCACTTTTTAGTTAAAAAATAAGTTCAATTCTATAATAAATTATGTTTAAGATTACGATGTGTCTAATATTGTTTTTGAATTTGAATTTTCAATTTTTATTAATTTTCCAAAATCTGGAGCTGTCTCTTTCGAAAAGAAGCCATAATTAAATATTTTATCAGTTAATCAGAATTTGTTTTATGAAACTTTTTATACAGAGAATTAAAATCAGTAAAAAATAAGGCGTAGGAAGTTATAGAAAGAAAAGAGAGGATTCGAGGCTTATATTGCATAAAGATCCCTAGAGGGTTTGATATGGCAGTAGATGTGACAGTGACGACGAAATCTTGACTTCTCTGTCGTGACCCGATTCCTTCTAAAATACCTTTTATATACCGGCTTGATGATGTTCAACCTGTCATCATCGGTTAAATGACCTGCAGCTGATGAGAAAAAGTTATTTTTGGAATGCGATATTGATTCAAATACACTACGCTCGTCGTTTAAAAGTATTCAAATCACCACTGTTTTTCTTGGTGTAGCTTCAAAACCGGAATGTAGTCTCACAAATTTAGTCAGACATGGAAACTGGCTCAAACTACACCAAATCAAGGTGGAGTCAAACGAATGAAACATTCGTGGTTATATCTCAAGTTAAAGTTATTCCTATTGATAGTTGAGCAGACGATTTATGAAATTCTAGTATCGATTGGAATAAGAATATATCATCCCTTTTTGTAATCATCTGTGAATTTTAAACAAATACCTAATTTTTAGTTAGAACAAATAAATTGGAAGATTAGTACAAAAAAAAATGTCTGAAATATTATTATCAAAATATACCATCGAAATTTAAATAGAATGGTATTATATAATATGTCCAACCAACTTTCAAAAAGCTAGTGGATGATGATGTTTCTTTTTGGCCAATTTTGAAATAATTCTGGTCATTTGTTACCCTTTGACATCAGAGTCGAAGGGTTTATTAGTTTATCGGGATCTGATGGTACTTCCGATTCTAACAGAGACAATTTCAAAGCAAATAATATTATTGTAGGTACTGGTAGTTTATTAAACAACTCTTCTGATGAATTTGAATAGCGTGGACGGGCCTAATTCTTCTGTTATTCTTCATTATTCAGTTCCGGCATTTCTAATAAAATTTCAACTCCTAGAATTAAATTTGTGATTCTCAAATTTCTTAACTTTAAGGTGTTGCCAATTATCGTAGTTCAAGGACAACTTTAAAACAAAAAAAGAATGTTGTTGTTTAACAAAGTGTTAACAAATGTTGAATGTTGTTGTTATACAAAAAAATGAATATTGTTCTTATGGCACTTAACATGAACAAACTCGTTAAAGCAGTCATTGATTCTAAGCCAAGGGCGCGTCTCTTGTTTTTTAAGCGGTGCTAACTACGCCCAAGCGTGCGTCTTGGCTACTCACATGTCACATTCGTTTCCACGGCGCCTTTTTACACGGGTGCGCTTTCACACATCTTACAGATAGAACAACCATCCCCAAACCGGGGCTCGAACCCAAGACCCCCCGATCACGGGGAAGACGCGCTATCCCTAGGGCAGGGCGTTGGCAAAAGTAAAAGAATATTATTTAAGATAGCCGTAAACACCGCATTTAATCAAACTGGTAAATTTGGATAACCTTAACAACTGAAGACTCGACATTCCTAATCAAGCATCAAATCTAAGATTTAAATATACAATTCTTGGATTTCATATCTTTAAACTATTGCTCACTATTACTTGTTTCCACATAGCAACAATACCGACTAAAAATAAGAGCACAAAATGATCTTATCAAGATATTTTTCTTCTTTTTTTTAAGTTTATCTTGTTAAATTTCTTTTTCGTTATCTTATTAAATAGCTCGGGGGAATAACCCGAAATTTAATTGCAAACACTACGTCCCATACCAATTTCTCTAATCTTTAGAAAAAAATACTAATTATAAAATTGTGTTTGTTTAAATACTTTATACTTCATTAGAATTCAATTAATTTTCAATTTAGATAGTTCGAAGAGCTTTCTGAAAAAGGGGAAAATTAACATCGAATATAAAAGCCTTTTCAAATTAATTCCAAGCTATATAAGAAGAAAAAATTCCACACGCAAATGTTCAAGGATTAATATATATTAAAAAAAGGATAAAATTTGAGTTTAGAAAATGCTGATAAGAAAAAAAAACCTTTTCAATATTTCTACACTGCATTAAATATTTATAAGAAGATTCGGCGAGATAAAATTTGTCGCCTTAAAAAGAATGAAAACAAAAGTTTAATTACAAATAAATTGATAGAGGAATGTAATGGGATTAATATATTAATGAATCCGGTTTATAGCATTATAATTACTATTTAATTAGATAATTAATGTTTTAAATAAATAATTACTTAGAAATCATTCCATAGAAAATAAATATTTAACAACAATCTAAGATATTTATTCCCTTTTAATTAAATTAATTTTTCTAAACTGATAGCTCTTACTGATAATGGAGTTCGTGATGACTTACGGTAAAAGCTCGGCTTCAGAACTGAAACGTTTCAGTTTCACTTTCACACTCATACACACACAATAAAAAATCCATCATTTACTTTTCCTTTCAACGATTCGAGACTATTATTTCGGGGCAATTTTGCACCACAAAAGAATGATATGCAGTAAGCAAGTCGAAGGCATTTCCGGAATTCTATATTAGGCCTTGACCTTTGTCTCGTTAGTGTCTTCGTTTCCTTGTATTTATTTATTTTTATTTTGAATTTGTATTTGTTATTCGTATGATAGTTAAATATTGCGGTTTATCCGCGATTTCCTGCGCCAGTGGCGTAGAGAGGGTAATAGACTCTAGTAGAAAAATAAATAAAATTCGGTTCTAGCCATCATTAATGGTTTGGTAAGTATAGTTAGTGTCTGGAGCGGGTCATTATTTTTTCATCTCCCACATTATATTTAAATTTAAAAAAATCATTAAAGCGTACTAATGTATTTTCTCGATGGCGCACATAAGACAGGCGCCGGAGGGTATATACATCATCCTTACCCCCTGCTCTCAGGGCCCGAGTTAGCCTAGTTGGGGCCTAGGGCAAAAACTTTTTGGGAGGGGATCTGCTTTATTACTTTAGTTATTAAAAACATTCATTAAAAAAGGAAACGTAAAATAAAATTTCTGTTTGATTTGGGGGCCCCAATTATGTGGGGGCCCGGGGTAACTGCCCCGTCTGATCCTGTCTTAGTCACGCCCTGCCTGCTCTATAGAGCTACATCGCCTAAATCTGTTGATAATCGGCTTTCTATACTGCGGAATAAAAATACAGTTTTATATAGATATATATATATATATATATCGAGCTCGTTATATATATAAATATATATATATATATATATATATGAAAAACGGCATTAATTTCAAAATTTTTGCTCACAAACGAAAAAAAATGAGTGGTCTATCGGAAATGTAATATAAAAATGTTGCTCGTCATAAATAATTTTCAACATATAAAAAATAACTCATATCACAATTTGTAAGGGTAAGGAAATCACTACCTATATAAAATAAAACCATCACTTACAGTAATTTTAGAGCAAGTTTAGTTTACCTATGAACGTGTTTTGCATCAATAAACTGCTTTGTCAAATTCGACTTGCAACCTATCAATATAATATTCTGATTGATTAAGTTAATCTACTAAAGTAACGAGTAATAATTCTCTCATTACTTTTTGATAATTTCACTATTATATCATTTGATAACTCATTATTAAATGGTCTAAAATTTGAGTTCGAATACCATCACTTCTAAGAAACTACTAGGGGCAGCGGAGTTTGCTGCACCAGAGGATCCCAGATTAGAGACTCGATTTAACTGAAAAACCATCGTGTAATCGGATATGTGCTCGCTAAATCTAACAGAACGAAACATTCTCTCTGGTGTGATGCGGAAGCTTGGGGAAGTGTTGCTAGCTCACGCATCGTTTCCATCGTCTGCCCATGGTTCAAAATTACGAGATTCATCCCCCAATAATCCTAGTATTACTTTAAAAGCGGAACGGTAATAAAACTAAACTAAACTTCAAATAGTGATATTTAATTCTATAAAAAATGGCATTACATTTAAAAAAAGAAAAGCGGTAGATGTCAATAAATCCGAATGTTTCATCGCAGTAGGGGAGTTAAACTGTTTGCGGTCCAGGTCACTTCTTTTAAGAAACTCGTCAATTCAGTTTCATATTTCGAAGTATTTTTATTTTAGCCAACATACTTTATTATAAACCATTATTTTTTTTACCAAATTTAATGAAAGTAAATATGTGCCGGCTTTCTGGTACAGAGGTAGCGCTTCTTCCTCGTGTTCCGCAAGTCCCGAGTTCGAGTCCCGGTTCGGGCATGGTTGTTCTTCTGTGTGCTATCTGTGAGATGGGTGAATGTGCCTCCCTGTAAAAAGGTGATGTACAAGCAAATGTGATGAGCGTGCAGTTAAGTCGTACTCTAGTCCCTAGTTGGCGCTACTTCAAAAACAAGAGACGCTCGTTTCGGCTTAAATCTGCTGCTGTATCAGCGGGGGGGGGGCTTGTCCATAGGCAAGTGCCATAAGCAACAATAACAACAACAAATAAATATGTTATTATTTTATTTAATCAATAATTTGTGAATGCAGTGTATCTATGTTTTACACAGCATGACTAAAGCAGAAACTATATGCTTAAAAATATTTTTTTTTTAAAAAAAATCTATGGGAAAGTAATGAAACAGGTATAATCTCGACCAATTATGTTTTACAATATGCTAATATTTGACCAATTTTTTTTATAATTAATAGAATATGAATTTTTACAAATTCCTTTATTGCTGTGGGTGCTATCCTTGCTGTGGGGCTGATAACTTTCCTTTATAACTACTTGTGGCTCCCACTCAGCATAGCTGTCCTAGGCAGTTGCCTAATTAGAAAGTTTGTAGAAGAGGAGGTGGTCAGTATTTGACCACTTTGGGGCCAATTGTCTCGAAGAAAATATCAGTTTGACAGATTCGATCAATGTAAGGATGGACATTGCAACGGTCTACAGTCGGCCACAGCAAATCCTGACGATACTGTACGTTCAGTGGTGGCGGGGTGGTCGGCTGTACACAGGAAGAAGTTGCCTAATTAGAAATAAGCTACTATCTTGCGGAAAAAAACATGTAGCATAAAAAAACTTAACTCAATTCTTACTTATTTCAACAAAGAAAAATGTTATTTAAGTTATTTTAATTAATATAAATAATTTATCAAAAAATTATTGATTTTCGCAAAAACTGAACTCGCATTCTTCGCCTTCGCGAGAAAAATACTGAAATCCTACCATTTTACCGATTGAGCTACTGCCTGTTGATTTCAATTTCTATTACAAACTGCTAAAACTCAATTTAAAGTATTAAAAATTTATTAAATTCAATTAATGAATTAATATTTGAAAAAAAATTGTATTCACATCAAGTGTCATTCACTACAAGTTTTTAAAAAATGTATTTGAACTTAAGTGGATCATTAAAAAGTATATTATTAACGATTGAAAATTTGAGCAAGATATATAAATATATATAAGGAAAGTGTGAACTAATAATAGGAATTGAGAAATCTATTTGATTACTCATATTATATAGCCTATAAAAGATTTCGGGATATTAGATCAATGTAAATTTTTCACTATTACACTATTCTATTTTGACAGCACTTTTACTGCATAAGACAAAACGCTAGAAAAACATTCTTGGAAGGTTAGCTAATTTAAGTGTTAAAAACATATCTTCCATACCTATTCAACCCTGACCCAACTCTTTAAACGGTAAAGGTTGAATTTTATCTACGAAACCTTCAACCGGTTTCGAAAACTGCAGAACGCTCTCTCCCAGTGTTGTTAAGATCGCTGTCTTTGGCAGTCGAAGGTTTTGATTTTAACTAGAGCTTTCTACCACATGCTGTTCAGTGGTATTGAAAGTGTTAAGCAATACTTAACACCTTGATGCTGACTATGTTGGAGGTAGACTTCTACATAAAATCTTTTATTTTTCTTTCTTCAATGAAAATCATTTATATTTAAGTATTTAATTATTCGAAAACAGCTACATAAAGCGGAATGTCATGAAGAAAGGAATTGAAAATTCCATTCGAAATGCTCA
>JAOUZG010040121.1:1407154-1470460 GCA_026289955.1 Argiope argentata
AGGAATTGAAAATTCCATTCGAAATGCTCATCGATTTAACAAACTCCATTCATTATTCGAAAACAGCTACTTAAAGCGGAATGTCATAAAGAAAGAAATTGAAAATTTTATTCGAAATATTCAGCTATTTAACAAATTTCATCCAGTACTTTAAAGATTTAGAGTAGAATTTTTTAAGCTTTATTAAACTTTATTGAAAAAAGCTCACACCTGTAAATTCAATTCATAATTAAAATAGCTGCACTAAAC
This sequence comes from Argiope argentata, assembly GCA_026289955.1. Classification (NCBI taxonomy): domain Eukaryota; kingdom Metazoa; phylum Arthropoda; class Arachnida; order Araneae; family Araneidae; genus Argiope; species Argiope argentata. The sequence continues at coordinate 1,407,404 of JAOUZG010040121.1, forward strand.
CACTAAATTTAGCAGCCTTTCTAGCATAAAATTTAATACCATATTTAGTGTAACATAGTCACATGATATTTATCTAAAAATTCACTAGAAATATCATTGTTTACGTCATAAATTAATAAAAATATATTTCATCACAATGTCCACTTACTTATTATGGTAATTGATGCTTCTAAGAAAAGTCTATAGAATATACGGATATTTAAATCTGTGAACAGTGCTATTTCAAAGCTATTTTAAATTTCTGAAAAATTTATGGTACAAGAATACTTTGCAAGATAATCGCAACATTTATGCTTAGAATAATTATGATTTTCGCATTTTATTATTGAGTTCATCTAGTTAACAGTAATTACTTCATTAAATTTTTCACTTCAGAAATGAATACATCTTTTTAATGATGAGTGATTTTTTTTTTTGCATTTTATTAGAGAATGCATTTTTTTTATATCGATTGATTTGTTTGATTTGCATTTCACTAGTGAATCCCTCTTTTTGATGGTGATTGATTTGTTTGGTTTGAGTATAAGTAACACCATGTTACAGAGTGTGCTTGATTTGTATTTTCTTTCATGTTAATAGTAAGTGATTTGGGGGGAGAGGGGAGTACATCAATAGTTACTCCATCAAGTATTGATTGATTGATTTACTTTATTTGTTAGCAATATGAACTCTGTTTCAATTGGATAATATAATTTTAAATCATGATCAAGTGCCAAGGGCAACACCTCAGTTCGTACTGTACTTTAAATATTTTGTACCAGCTTTTACTTTATCCATACTTTATATAAAGCAAAAGAAATATGAGCATTTAATTATAAGATAAATAATAGCTTGAATTTTTGAAAATGACGCTAATGTTTTGGAAGTTAGCAATTCGTTTCATGCCCATCTTTAAAGTGCTGAAAATGCCTAGAGACATAACTGCCAAAGAATTATTGAACTGTTTCCCATTTTGAATGGCAGAAGAAAAATCTGCTGATAAACTTTTTTTAAAATCAATGTTGATGCTTTATGGGTAATAAATTATTTTCTTAATACAATAGAAGTATTTCGAACATGGTAGAGTACTATCTTCAAATATTCGTTAAATTAAAATTTACAGTGAAAAAGCCTTTAATATCTTCAACAAATATCCGATCTAAACCTTATTTTGTAAGTGTGAATTCTTTTTCCAGCTCTGATGTAACAAGTTAAATCCCTTTAAAAGCTAATTTTATTCTTCAAACTGGTTACTGATTAAAATATTGACTTATGTCCTAAGGCGTTGGACATTTTTGTAGATGATAACATTTGTATTTTGTTCCCATCTTATCTAAGCAAGACGAACGGATGTTTCTCTAAAAAGTAAAGCTTGGCACGCTGAGAAGGAAAAGCTATAAAGGAAGCCACTTGTAACTTCTTATTTAGAGGCTTTATTTTTAGTTCGTCTTTCCTGTGTACGTGATAGTTACCGCATGCTGCTTTATAAAAGAAACTGGTTAAGAAAAGTTTTCTCTTATTTATTCACGTAATTCACAATCAGGAATTAGCTTTTCAACAGCAGGATTTTTTTAAACATTATTTAATTGCAATTATTGCAAATATGTACGTATATATTTTGATGCGATGTGGTTTTTATTTATACGCAACATTGTGGTTAGTAAGAGTAAAGAGCACTAGCTCACAAAAATTGCTATATGCATCAAATAATATTTTAACTTCCATCCCTCGTAAAATTCGAGGCAGGCCAATGGAAGGGGTAAATCTAAAGAAAGGTTCAATAAAGCTCATTCTTGTAAGATCACAGAAACTGTAAAAAAATTATTGCTGCTTTCTTGATTACGTAATAATTTATCTCATAGTGAAGATTGTATTCTGATGTGAAAGTACTTGAAGGCACTGGTTGTCTTTTATGTGGTTTATTGGTAACATCAACAACAAAAGGCACATGATTACGCCATAGTGTAGCAGGCCTAGAGAACTACTCATAAAATGTTCGGGAGAGAGTCGACATCACACTCCCCCTAGTGCCCGAGTTAAGTTCACTTCTGCTGGAATAAAATATATACAATATTAACAGTGAGACCACGTAGATTTTACATGATTGGTAGCTGGCTCCACCCAAGAAGACCACTTGATTAACTGAATTCTTAGCAGACACATGATAAATACGAGTGACCATTTCATCAACCATCCAACTGTGCAACACCATATTGCGCATAATTACAATAATTATTAAGTTTTTTGTCCAACTTGGGTGTATCACTAATATGGAAATGAGAAGTTTGTGGTTTGTTCTCGCTTCTTAGGTAGATACATGAAGGTTGTGGGTCGAGTTACCTCATATGGGAGAAGTTGGGCCTTGGCTGATAATGGCCATTTAAACTCAACCTTAGCTCTCACCATAAGTGCTTTGGCGACAGCAGGTCATATGGCCTATTCAGCACGTTTCAATAAGTGGAGAATAATTCTCATGTGATTGTTATTATATTTTTCAGAAAAGAAAATTTAACTGAAAAATAAGTCCTTGCGTGCTTTTGAAGGATACTCATAATATAACTCTACTCCTCCCTAAAGCCATAACTGGGATTAACAACTTACTGGATGACACAAATATCGCCGAATGATCAACCGTTTGCACTATAAAACACGTACACATTTGATATAAAACGACTATTGTTGCGATTGATTAGAATCTTCAGTATTTAATAGATTTAAAAGAAGTATTATCTTGAGACTTATAAAATGAATGTTAAAGTATTTTGTCTTAGGAGAAAAGTATTGATGAGAACTAACGGAGGAAAATGTGAAAGTTATATGAAAAAAGATGTATTCGGTTGAGGAAAGTTTCCTAAGTATTTGAATAATATCATTAACCTAATTGGACTTATCACAGATGGACGATAACTATATTAAAAGACTAAGTCGAATCAAGTTGAAAGTCATTGTTTCTTGAACTGAAAAAGAAATCTACCTTAAATGCAGATACAAAACACGTGCTCATTTGATAAATAATGAAAGTTTTTTTAGCTAATTAAAGTACTATTTTGTACCTAGGATAAGATGTGTAAAAAAGTTGTATAAGAATGTAAGATAAAGTGTGCGAAAAAGTAAAGAATATTTCATAGTGTCCAAAAAAAGAGTTGTGGAGAATTACTAATCCTAGAGTCTTACAGCTCTCATCAAATAGAAGATGAATCTTCAATTGCGTATCGGAGAACGATAATCTCAGTCAACCGATTAACCAATTGGTGGACGAGAGAAATATTAAAAATGAAAAATGGAGTCCAATTGGGATCCATTATTTCATCAATTGAAAAAAGTTAATGCATTTTTTACAGATCATATTGTTAGGTTTTCTCTATGGTTATATTAAAACATTTGCCCTTGCATCCCAGGTAGCACATCCTGAAGCACAATATTGTGTGATATTATATGATGTTAAACAATATTCTACAGTATTAATACATATTGTACAATATTTATGGCACTATTTATCACCAGGAGAATTCAAAGCAACATTACACTGGATGAATGGCTTCTTTCTGGAATGTTAATAGCGAATTTTGATATAAATAAAGTATATAAAGTATGCTTGAAATAATAAGACGTCTCTTGAAAATAATCAATAATGTATATTTTGTAACAAAAATTAATTTAAGAGCACGTTTTTTGCCGAAGAAACATGGTTTACATATTTTTTAAATCTGCAAAATCCGTAAAGAATTTCAAAATTAAATTACTTAATAGGTATTACGTAAGCGCTGCATATAAAAGTTATTATCTAACCATACAATTTAAAACAACCGTAACTCTGTTAACGATTATATTTTCTCAATATTACGACTAACCTCTTTATTTGCCTTTTCGTTCACCTATCGTCCAATTTCCTCTTTATGGTTAACTTGAGGCGCCATTGAGTGTAACAATTAAAGACATTATTCAAAGACTGATGAACATTTCCGCATCATAATACTCAATCGAAGATACAACTTCTTCTCTTTTCAGATAGTTGTAACATTCTTACTTCGTTATTAATTTTCCACCGTGGGTTATATATATGGCTTTGTTGCTCAAAAAATATGTTGTAAAAGTTGTGTATGTTTGGAGAATGAAATGAGGATAACCCATTATTTCACCCTATATGAAATGGCTTTCCTTAAGGTTTTGTATTCTTCAAAATTGTACCAAGTCGCTCATTTCATATATCAGTCAGTTTACATGCTCAGCTAAGATTGAAGACAAATATTCTGTATGAATAATGTTAATATTAATTCTTTTTACAGATATACCCCATACAGATAATAATATTGTGTTCAAATGTACGTTTGTCTACCAGTTATTTTGGCACAGTAAATATGTTGTTGTTGTTATAGCACTTGCCATGGACAAGCCCCCCGCTAATATAGCTTCAGATTTAAGCCGAAAGGAGTGTCTCTTGTTTTTGAAGTATCGCCAACTAGGGCCTAGAGTACGACTTAGCTACACACTCGCCACATTTGCTTCAGCCCCTTTTTACAGGGGGGGCACAGTCACACATCTCACAGATAGCACACAGAAGAACAACCATGCCCAAGCCGGGACTCGAACCCAGGATTCCCAAAACACGAGGAAGACGCGTTACCTCTGTGCCAAAAAAGCCGGTAATTATGGTGTTATTAATCATTTATAAAGAAAATTGACAGATTACCATAATTGTTTCACTCAATGGCACCTCAAGTTAACCATAGAGGGGAAATTGGAAGCCATTTAATTACACTGCGTTAAATAATTCTAATATCGTCCAAATATAAATATGGAAAATATTTGAATTGTATGTAATTTTAACCACCAATTCCGCATGATTCTATATCAGTTGTTTGGAGTAGCCCTAAGGGAGGATTTGCAGAGTCACTGACCCTCACATTCGTTTCGGTCCAAGAAAAACTTTTAGCAACGAATAATTCATTGTCAAACTAGAAGATCGTTGATAAATTATTATCTCTTATTTACATTTAAAACATACTTAGAATCAGTCTGCATTTCTTCTTCTTCAGAAAATGCTTACACATCCCGACAATACCTCAACATTAACCTTCATACAGGAATATTAATATAATAAATGAATTACTTCAAACTTTTTTAGTGAAAAATATCTCATTTACATTACATTTTTATTTCATTGCTATTATTATCACATATATCAAACCAAAAAAATGAAAAATTCTGCATTAAATGCATCAATATTATTGCACAAGCATTCTAAAATATTAAAACATCGCAAACAATGCGCTCATTCGGCATCGTTTGATTCTAAAAAATGATAAACAAGAAGAAAATGTTGAAATGCGTCTTTTGTTGCTCAAAAGAACAGATCTTAAAGGAAAAACTGTCCGTTAAATTCCCCATTATGCAGGAAAAGAGAATTACCTTCGAATACTAATTGATCATTGTTTAGGACAGTTGAGAATTACCGCTACAAGAATCACAAGATGCCTTAGTCATACCTAAGAATACATTCAATACGCTAACATAAGCATAGTTCATGACTACATATATCGTCGCTGTTATTTGAAAAGGTAGTAGTCAAAAATCAAACGATACAAAATGTTAGTGACAAATGGCATTTTGTTTTTATTTGCTATTTGATATATGTCAGCCGATCATTTATAACATTTTGAAAGTAGATTTTTGTTATATATGCAAGTGTCTTGCATCAGCAAAACTTTTTGACTAATTTAAGATATGACGTTTGATATAACAATGACGATCCGTAATATATAAAATGCCAACGTACATATATCTCTTATTATTTGTTGTCGAATAACAACAATCGATTTAACAAATTATCATGCGAATTTCACTGATGCATTGAATTCAACGCTTCGCTTAGCTATAAATAAAACTGAAAAATGTTATTATAAACGTTCTAGAGGTATCTCGTAGTTTTAACAAAAATTCCATCCAGTCAGAGGGGAAAAAATTAAAAGAAGTAAAAAAATAAGCTACAAACATAAAGTTAATTGAGCGCTAAAGAGCACATCGCCAAATGAGTAATCGTAACTATTTGCCCATGGATATTGACTTAAATATCTTCCAAAACAATTATCTTTCAAAAATAATATTTTTATTATAATAAGACTCAAATATTTACTTTTCTAATGATAGTTATTTCATTTTTGTACAAATTTTTCCTTTAATTTTAGGGATGTTTTCAATACACTACCTGTAATAATGTTTTTAAATGCTATGATGGGATTCTAACGCTTACATTCAATATTTAAATGCTCTTTTAGCCAATCATTAACGCTATAGTAGAATTTTCACTTGTAATAAATGCACTTTTAAATTTATAGCAAACTGACACAATTAAATTCATACTTTTCATTCGTATACAAAAAATTTAAGCGTTTTTTTAAAAATATATTCTGTATTAATCATTTAGCTACCTAAAATATTAATAATTTGGTCGTACAAACTGCTCGCAAAAGGAGACTAGTATAAGAATATAAGAAATTTTGTGAGTATCCTATAACACATTCGCAAAGTTTATAATTATCTTATTATTTTGTCATTATTATAACAAAATGTTGGCAAAAAATCTTGCCACGTGAGATATTATGTAATAGTTATAACTAGTAATGACTTACGGCATTATGTTTTTATATGAAACTTTAGATCTATCAACCTATCACATACAAAAATTTGATAGCATTTGAATTACGTATACAAATGCCATGCATCAATAAAAGTGGCACGCTAATTTGACACACGACATTTTGTAATAATAGTGAGAATATGATTATCTAATTATTATGTATATTAAAGAATATATGAAATTTTTTTGAGCATTCTATATCTGCATTACACTACAAATCAGGATAATATTTGACAGCTTCTTCTTGTTGAAATTGTGCCTTTTGGACTTATCTTCTTTTTAGATATTTTTGATGTAGATAGTTCGGTCTATTCTTTTATCCGGATTGATTATTTTGAAAATCAATTTGACATGTTTTGAAAAAAATATAACATTCCATAACTGATCTCAAGCAAATTCTTTTTCTATTGCTTTTATTAATGGTAGTTAGTGATCATTCAAGTTGATAGTACGGGAAGAAATATGTGACGTATAACATTACACCAAGTTAAGTAATCGTGTATCTATAATAAGGTAATTAAAAAGTAATACATACCTTTGAACCAAATTTTATTTAAAAATCGAAAGATCAATATTCTGTGTAATAATATTCCAATTTTAAAATGAATTTTCCATGGAGTAATTTCTTGAAGCTGTTTTGTAGCTATTTGACGAACACAAATATGTATTATATTCTTCACTCGGGACGTAGTTTTTCCATACCTGCCAACTTGAGTTATTGACTATCATTCAATAATCATTGACTATCGCTCAATATGCATTGACTGTCGTCGAGAAATTATCTTTCGTTCAATAATTATTGCTTATTGTTCAATTGATATTTTGTGTAATAATATGCCAATTTTAAAATGAATTTTGGATGGAGTATTTTCATGAAGCTGTTTTATAGACATTTGAGTCCACAAATGTATATTATATTCTTCACTCGGGACGTGATTTTTCCATACCTGCCAGCTTGAGTAATTGACTTTCATTCATTAATCATTGACTATCGTTCAGAATTGTCTTTCGTTCAATAATTATTAATTATTGTTCAGTAATCATTGACTATTATGCAATAAAAATTGACTTAAGTAAAGTAAAATAATTTTAAGTTTAATTTAGTTATCTTTGACTATCGTTCAATAATCAGTAACTATAGTTCAATAATCCAGCTATAGGCCTAATTCTAAACCCAATAAAAAAATCAAAAATTGATAATTTTATCTCGTCTGATTATTTGAGAGAAGCAGGGACAAAACTAAAAGGGATAAAGATATAACTATCCAGTGTATAAACCTGTGGAGACGTTACATGAAGAGTATATGTTAGGGTGGTATATTTTCGACCTCTTCTTGGTGACCTTGTAACAAATCTCGGCTTTTGAACAAAATCCGTTGGTACACGCTAAATCTAACGTCATGTTTCAGAAGTTCTCCCGATAATATGGTGCGAAAATCTGGAGAAAGGGTGCCAGCTCAAGCGCTATCCTCGTCAGCTGACCAAGGCATATTACGTGACCTCTCCAATTTATCTTACGCGTTGTTTTTAAATAAAGCGTTTATATATCTAAACTGAATCACCCCTTTTCGTCCAAAAATATTTTTGTGACATTTTTTACATGGGGGTTTAGTTTCAATTTAGTATAGTTATAATAACTTCCCGTTTTGAAGCAACACTAGCTTTATTTTTGGGGGAGGACCTCGTAATTTTGAGCCGTGGTCAGATGACGTGTACAACACCAGAGCTTTCTCTTCAAACCCCTCCCCTTCAAAGGCCTTACCACCATGTCACGGCGGCCTTTTTTTATATAGGGGGAGCAAACTCCAGAAAAGGGAATTAAATAAGAAAATTCAGCGTTGTTTAAAGATAATCAAGGAGTTTGAATTTTGTCTTGAAATATTATAAGTTAAGATAATTTATTTAGCCTTTTTTTTTTTTTTTTTTTTTTTTTTTTTTGCTTTCAAATACTGAAAAATCTGCGTAAAGCAGGAAGAATGAAAAGTTTTTTGACTTTACTTATTAAATTGGTGATTTGTGGGTCGCGACCCACACTTTCAGAAGCAATGAGCTAAAGTTGAAAAGCAAGATAAAGAGTCAGAATTCTCCTGCCCTTGTTCAAGGCCTTTCCTTGATTGTCAGCCGTTTCAAAGCTAAGCAAGGAATAGCTACTACCTTATTTAAATAATAAGGTAGTAGCTTAGTTATAAATTGTAAAAAAATATATAAATTGTTTATGTTTTTTAAATTATAAATCGTTATTAATAATTTAACAACAATTTAAATTATTAATTTGCCTCAAGCAATTTTCAAACAACTCGTTTTCTCTTTTATATCATTCTAAAGTGAGAAATAGCACTTATCTTATTATTTAATAAAAGTGACTAAATAACTAATTCGCAACGATAACTTTGACTAAATTTTGGCAACAAATATAATATTGGTAAGTGATTACTTTTAAGTAAGTATTCACTTACCTTTGCAAAATGTAGAAAAGTTTTTCTTTTAAGAAATTAATACGATTTCTAATAATCTTACATAGAATTCATTCAAATTCAAATAAGGCCCAATTTTTACTTAATTCGTTTTTTAGAAAAAGAGGTTCTTTAGAGTAGGAACACTCGCCATAAATTTAGACCTCTGTTTTAAAGGGTAAACTGCAGATGAATTAGAAGTATGATGTTTTATGACATTATCATAATTACTTTAGCAAACATAAAGGATTAAAGTTTTTAAAAATTATTAAAAAAGAAATATATAAAAGAAAATTATATTAGAAGTATGCTAAAATAATTCTAATAATATCATAAAACACTAAACATAAAGGATTAATATTTTTAAAAATTATAAAAAAAGAAATATATTAAAGAAAATTATGTTAGAAGTGTGCTAAAGTAATTATGATAATGTCATAAAACACTAAACATAAATGATTAAAATTTTGTTTCCCTACATTTGTATGAAAAATGAAAATTATACCATTCGGGAAGTCTACTGGATACAATTAAAAAAAATTCAGTCTAAAAGCAAAAAAAATAATGCATACTTCTCACCAATAGAGTTAAATGAAAAAATTTCACTTGTATAAAAATTATATTCTTCGTATGAGTACGTTATTATCACTGTAAATTTGATGCAGTGTCTGCCTTCATTTGAAAAAAAAAATTCACAAAACTTTCAATTTTCTTACATAACTGTTTGCATTGAAACATTACTTTTCAAGGAACATGAATTCTTTGAAAAAAGCTCAAGGATTCCATGGGAATTGTCTTCTACTTGAACAACTAATAATTACGAAAAAGAAGATATTATTATTAGGATAAAATATGAAATGTTATTATTAAATATTAACAGAAATTATATTAGATGTTAATATTAGATAAACAAGATGATTATTATTAGGAAAAAATATGAATTATTATTATTATATATTAACAGAAATCAATATTAGATAAGCAAGATATTAATTACTATTCACTATAAGCTCATGCGCAGTTATTTTAATGTTTATTTTTTTTTTTTCTTGTTGAAATGATTCTAATGTTTTTAATAGAACAATAAAAAAACTGACAAATATTATTATTTTTGATTCGTATGACTTCTAATTTAACCCCTCGGCATTTTTAATAAAAAATTTCTACCTCGAAGGGAGAATTAGTGAAGGGAATAGACATTTTTTTAATGAAATAGGGACCGGATTATTAAATAGGCAATGTAGGCAGCTTCTAGGGACTTCGCAACTTCAAAAACTCATGTGCCTAGATTTTTTTTTTTTTTTTTTTTTGCCATTGTTGAATTGGGGATGTATTTTATAATGAAATCTAATTTTATGCTATTTGATTGTCAAAGACCATATATTCGAATATTTTGAAATAAAAACCAATAACCCTTTGAATTTTAGAATATTCTTCATCTTCTTTCTTTTTTTAATCAAGAGGTTAGTGTAATCCAGTCTTTCCCACAGTTATTTGACTGACTGTCCTGTAATAACTCTGGTTTTCTTTGCATTAAAACATTTAGATTATGTTTTTAAAAATTCAACAAATATTTTATTTTTCCCGTTATAATTATAATTTTTTCAAATTATAATTTTAAACTTATAATTTTCTAATCATATAATTAATCGTCACTGAATAACGATTTTTTTAAATTTAACATTTTTTTATATATATGAGTTGGTAATTGTAATTACATTGAAGGCGACAAAATCAAATGTTTTGTTATTTTAATGAATTACAATATTTATTACTTAAAAATCGCTTACACAGAAATTAAAATTAAATTGCATTTTTTTTTTTTTTTGTCTTCTGATTTTGGAAGTTGAGATGAGGTGGTGAGCCTTAAAATTTACACTGTCTAAGGGAACCTTAGGGATTTAATCCACTCCTCAGAAATAAGACAGGAAAAAAAGTTATAGAAATACTTGTCTAATAAATTATAAAAGCAACAAAAGCTTATAACTATGTTTTCAATTATTCAAAATCTTAGATAATAAATGGACCGGCAAATATTATTTTCATATATCAAAAATTATATAATTTCAAAAAATAACAACTTCGATCATTTTTGGCGCAGAGATCGAAACCTCCCAACAACTACACTTCAAAGTTTTTCAGGTCAATCAGCGCATAAACAGGACTCTCTAATTTTATAACACGTAGCGACATCTGTTGATGACAAGCAAAAGTAATTGCTCAAATTTTTCCAATGAGCTCAACTTATTCGAAGAGAAGATTAAATATTCACCATCAAGTTATTTTAATAGAAGGATATCTTAAAAGTGTTGATATAAATGGAAAATAATTTATGAAATGAGGATATCAGATAGTGAAAAAAACATTTGCCGATTTAATTTTACTATAATTAAATTAATGTTATAAGAAATTAAAAACGTACTTTGCTTTCTATTTCTGACACTAGATGGAGCAACTAAAAGATGTATAGTACAAGTTTGTTTTCAATGTAAAATTTTTCTTGTCTTACTTAAATCAGGGCCACCTTAACCATGGACTATTTGGATTAACGCCCTATTTTGTCTTAAACTCAAGGACACGTAAAAATGTGCTATATGAATGTTATTATAATTTTGAACCAGGCAATTAATTTGATTAAGATTTTATAAAAAGATGGTCAAAAAATAAAATATATAATTGAAGTAATTTAATTAGACAGCCATGGATTTTATATTGATACATAAATGTGTTAATCAATTCAAAAATTTCATCATTTTCAATGTATGAATTTTTTTCTAGTTAATAAAGTAAATTTTAAATTAGAAACAGCAGAAGATGGATAGCAAAAAATTGTTGGGCACTAATTTGTGCAGCATATAGTAATCCAAAGAAAATGCGGCCTTCTTCATTTTAATTATTTTATTGGGTTGGCATTTCGCTTGGTCATAAACTGTTGAATTTCTAGTTAATGTTCTGATATGAAGTAAATTAACTAGCCCAGAACCCACAGATTTATTAAGAGCTCCGCTAGATTAATAATAGGGGGTCTGTTTTTTTTAATGTCTCAGGGAACGTGTTTTCATCAGGAAAAATTTACCACAATCCTACATATAATCATAAATAAAAGAATTAAATTTAAAGCATTATTTTAATAGCATGTTTCAAGATATCTCGTTTTCATACTTTTCACTTACAATTGCTAAAGAATTTGAAACAGAAAGAGGATATAAAAGTGTTCAAACCCCGAATGTGATTATGATATAGCGGAAAATCAAAAATTCCTTCTCTATAATATTTAACTCGAAGTCTGAGTTCTTCTTTGACGAAGAAGACAGCATTACGATCATTAAAAAAATGAACTCGAAAATTTTGACGAATCTCCACATTTCAGACCTTCCTGAGCCTAAAAAATACATTGAAAAAATTAATGCCTGTCCGTCTGTCTATCTGTCAACGCGATAGTTCATTTTGAGTCAGACGGATGGTATATAGACCTTACACCAAACTTGATTTCTATCAAGTTTTGAATGAATGCACAAGAATTTTGTCTGCCCTGCTGCATGGACATGTTAACAGTGAACTGAAAACGAAGAAAGATAGATGTATAAAATTTTGTTTACATATTTGACATCTGCAATGTAAATATGCACAAATTTGGAGTTAAATCTGTAAATAGGTTGACTGACAGACGAACTGTACTTTCACTAGCATGTAAGCGCGGTAACTCAAAAATTAAAAGAGTTAAATATGTGAAATCTGGTGTGTAATTTTGTAATTATGATCTCAGTATTTATAAACTCCGAACAGCCACATAAATAATATTTTCTACATTACGGATTGGGACGAACATGGAATATTGTGCAATTTTGAGTCATAACGCTGGCCTTCTGGCACAGAGGTAGTGCGCCTTCCTCGTCGTGTTTGGAAGTCCCGGGTTCGAGTCCCGGTTGGGGCATGGTTGTTCTGCTGTGTGCTATCTGTGAGATGTATGACTGTGCCCCCCTGTAAAAAGGGTCTGTGCAAGCAAATGTGGTGAATGTGTAGCTAAGTCGTACTCTTGGCCCTAGTTGGCGCTACTTCAAAAACAAGAGGTGCTTCTTTAAGCTTAAATCTGCTGCTGTATCAGCGGGAGTCTTGTCTGTAGGCAAGTGCCATAAGTAACAACAACAACATGAGTCATATCAAATAAATAACTGAAAATAAAATTTTCAAGAAGTTAATGATATTAAAAAATACACTCAACATTCAATCATTAGCATTCTGATAAAGTAAAACGTCTTCTTTTCTGATAGATCTTGAAACGTAGGTAAAGACAAAAGTTTTTAGACAAGATTCACTTAACAAGTATTTTGTATTACGAATTTGGGAACACATTATGCTCATAAAGCGAACATTATGATGAAGAAAAAAAGAGAGGAGGGGGAGGTTAAAATGAGAAGCTAAATTGACTAGTTTATTAAAAGAGACACCTCATTATGTGCACTAACAAGGACCACAAAATGTCTGAATCCGCCATTGAGCTAATAACAGTGAAGGGTTTGGATTTGTTCCAGTAATTTAACTTTGAAGCTACACAGCAGCTGATAATGCTATTGAGCCATGGTTAAATATTGTATATGATGGTAAATAGGTATTAAAAAAGAAGACAATAATTTCACTTCTTTTTGCTAATGCAAATGAGATTTACGTCTGTTGGAGTAGAAATTAACTCTCCAATTCTATGGCGATTTCGTAGTTTTCTAATGAGAATAATTATAGACTTTTTCAAAATTTCCTTCACCTTGAAAATATTTTTGGTAATAAATGTTAAATGCTCATTTCTCTTGAACGTAAGTAAGTACAAAAAATTTTAGACAACATTGACTTAACAAATGTTTCGTATTACGAATTTGGCAACAAATTATAGAGCGATATTTCACTGAGGTTATTTTTGCTTCGCAGCAATCTTAAGTTTTGAGACTGATAGATATTATCTCAAATGAGATAATATCACTTTTGAGATAATATCTATCACACTTTTAACAATTAATATATAATTTGAGAATATATATATATATTAATTGTTAAAAGTGTGAAATATAATTTTGACAACTTGCATCTGTAAATCTTCCACATCAAAGTTAGAAATAAAACAATATGCGCTGTAACCAAAGTTATCTCTGTACACGTTTTCCTAAATTCCAGAGATGATTTGCATAAGTATTATAACCTTTTTCTGCGTAAGACTCATTTTAACAATACAATTTACCTTAAAATTTTCATTACTTTTTGTATAAAATTTAATAAAATAAGCGTGTGATAATTTTTTATCTAAATAGTCTTAATTACAAATGAGAATTCTCTAAATCAAAGCAAAACAAAAAAAATGAGTGTCATTAAAAGGGTTCCAACAAATCGTAGAGATAATTCTCGTTGATTTGAGTTAGCCTATCAATCCAAGTCATGAATCAAGAACTCATAATAAAGTGAAAGTGTGACATCCTTTTTTTTTTTCGGTCTCAGATCATTTATGTAACAGATGAGGTAGAAGTTATTTGACTCTCATATGTTGTTGTTTCTTACTGCACTTGGCATGGGCAAGCTCACTGAGGTAGACAGCCATTTAAGCCTAATAAAGGCATCTTGTTTTGTAATAGGGCTATCTAGGGCCAAGAGTACGACTTTTGCTACTCATTCATCACATTCGCTTGCACAATCCCTTTTTACAGGTAGGCACGTTCACACCTTACAGCTAGAACACAGAAGAACAACCATGCCCTAACCGGGACTCCCAGAACACAGGGAAGACGCGCTACCCATACGCCAGGACGCCGGCTCTCTCATATGTGAGGACTAGTAGAATTCCTAATGGATTTTCAGAAGAAACACTCCGACGTTTTTGTTTCGTTTAGAGGTAAATCTCCAGAAAAGAGCAATGCATTGATAAATGAATCAATCGTTGATAAATTATTAGCAATTTTTACTTAAAAATTCTTACGTTTAATAAGTATTTCATTTATTCCTATGTACTTTTTAAGGTAAATCACGTAATGGCAAAGAGTCATTAAAATTCCCATGGGCATTTCTACAATATCAATACATTTACATTCAGTGTCATTTAAAATTGATGATGCGAGTAAAATGGTATATCATTAATAAATAATTAAAAGCCCTGAATATGATACTAAATTACAGAATTTAATTTTAATCATTAATAATCCATATTTTAACCAATGAAATTCTATATGTGAAACGAAATGGATTTATTTTCCTAGAACTATATCCATACCTCTATAAAACATGCATTAAGTCGCCGACGGTCATGCAATTGCTCGTAATTATTTCCATATCATCAACTTATCATCGATTACAGCTAGATTAACATCCCATTTCTAGGATTTTTGAAAGGACGCCTCTGGTAATTATATTTCGTTTTCACCTGAATTAGCATTTCATCTACAAAACTTCTATATAGCACGACAAAAGGGGGATTGACTCAGAGCACAGAATTATTGCCCAAAAGAATTATTAAAGAGCACAGAATTATTGTATTAGCGAGTTTCTCTATAATGAGAAAATTCGTGAAGGGATACCGAAAAATCTTTTTTACATGTGCGATATGGCACTTTTGAATTCATATATTCTATACAACAAAAGCAGTATGGCAAAAAACAGAATTATACTGAGTACAGACTTCGAATAGCTGAAGAATTATTGGAAACCGTCCCATTACAAAATTATAACAGACAAGAACCATTATCGAACGGAGAAATAGCAATGAGATTACAGGCGCAACATTGGGGTCACTTTCCGAAACATATAGATCCCACCCCAATGAAAAAAAAAATCCAACAAGAGCTTGCAAAGTATGTACGAAACATAAGAAAAGGCGTGAAACTACATGGGAATGTAAGCGTTGCGTTACATGTACCCCATTGTTTCGAAAGAAACCACACAGTTGACTACTAATTTTCATTCACTTAACTAAGTGTATTCATTTATTAATTGCTATTGATTCATTACTTTGAAATAATAAATTATTTTTGTCAACTGATTAATTGATTATGATTGCACCCTAGACGACTAAAAATTACTATTTGTACCTAAACATTGTTTATTATTTCACCATTCCTTTCATTGCTCTGAAAAACATGTCATGAAAGGTACACATTTTGCGCCAGTTCAGGTACGCGGCAGAACAGATGAATGGCACGGCGCGTGACCGATTCTCTTGTTTACTATAGCTCGCACAATTGGCAGATATCGTGTAGGCAAGGGGTTAAAACATCAGAACTGAGATGTCGAAATTTACAAACTTAGATGTGTGAATCTGACAGAGATGTCCTGGAACTTTAGAAGCAGTGCCTCCAAAATATTTGATCTGCCCCTCCTGCTAACATAATACTGGCGTGTATAATAGGATGCCATTTAGTTATCTTCGCAGAGACAATAAATCGATATAACTATTTAAATATTTTGAAAGGCAATAGTTATTAAAATGTCTCAATATTAGGAGAAGAGATATCATACATTTTCTGCAAAATAATAATTCCAAAATGCACAGCTCGAACTCTACAAGAAAAGCTGCTCTATAATAACCACCTGATTGCAGCAACTGAAACCGTGCCCTAATTACTTGAATTTTCCTTTTTCCCTATTTGTGGAATTATCTGGAAGGCGAATTAAAACATTTATATATTAAAATTTGTGCTAATATCATTATTCCTTAAGAATAACAGACAATATAACTTTCTGTCACTCAAAATTTAGTGAATTGAATAAAAGAAATAATTACTACTAAAGGCTACTCAAAACATTATTAATTTTAAATATATAAAAGAGACATTTATAAAATTTGCCACATTTTTCTACTTTTCTTCTGTTTACATTCTTGCTTTCATGATTCATACACATGCAAATTTACCATTTTAGTTTTAAAATTATTTTATTATTGTATTACTTTGAATTGGAAATAAAGTATAATTTCCTTTTTATCGAAATACGTTATTACCTGTAGATGCCGTAAAATAGTTAACTATATTACAGCATATATGCCGTAAAATAGTTTTTCTTCAAAAGATATTGATACAATTTAATTTTGTGACTCACAACTACATTCCACCACTACTGATTAGTTTCCCGAAACAGAATCATTGGAGTATCCGTATCCATAATCCAGTTCAACCGTCTTGCCTCCAGCAACACAAGAATAAATGATTAGCTAAAATTATTTAAATGTTGGAATCAAAATGAAATTTCTATTCAAAATTATAACATTTTATTTTCAGTCACAGATTTACTTTCACAATAAGAAGCTAAAATTCACAACAAAAATCGCGAAAATCAAACATTTGGCAAAAGAGCACAATTTTATTACATACAGAGAAAAAGGCTATAAAAGTAATTCAAGAATGTCATATATAAATATAAACAACATGATGACTAGTATGTTCATTTTAAAATAAGATATAAATTTAAATCTCTGAAAATCAATAAATTAGAATATACACAATGTGAACAACACATAAGTAACATATTTAATATAATTATTACATTCGCCACAGATGGTTCAAACAAAACAAGGGGTCAGACATTTCACTCATTCTATTACAAATGCATCAAGTAAATCCTCAGATAAATACTCTTAAAACCATATATAATTTTTAAAACACAACAATAAATAATCATTTTATATTCAGAATAAAAAATATTTACAATAAGGTAATAACAATATAACAAAAATGCAAAAACGGCAATAAAATATCATCGTATTTTCGATACAATAACAGATTGAAATCAAACTGAAATTTCAGTTCGTACAATTATTTTTGTAAATCTGAAGCAAAATGAAACAAGATGGGCATTTATAATTTATTAAAACAGTCATATCAAATGACAGAAAAACTTACGATGACTGGCATGTATAACAGTTAATGCTTTATTGCAAATTTTTTTGAGTGAAAACTTAACAAACACATTTTGTGCTAATCAATAAAAATTAATATTAGTAAAAAATTATCACAAATAAATCACAATATAACAAGCTGCATTGAGTCATTGTTTTAATATTATTTGTTAAATAACATAAGTAAAATTAGTACAACACTATTTGTTAAATTAAATAGCATTATTATTATTTAAAATCTGCAAATACACTTACTAAAGAAAGTATTTTAAAAAATGTCATAACTTCAATAAAGACTTTAAAGATATTAAAACTTTAACAAATTATTTCTCTGAGGGAAAATCAATACTGCATCATGGAATTTACGAATTCACGATTTTTATAAAATGTTTCTAAAATCAATACTTTCTATGCTTCATAAAATTTTATAAAATTCTAATAATACATTTTTTATTTATATTTAATTTTACGAGTTTTATTATCTCCTGGTTCAAGTTACAACTTTCAAAAACATAACAAAAGCTTTGCATTAAAACTGTCAGATGAAAACTGAATGTGCTTTTATATATATATGGCTCAGAAAATGCTTTTAAAAAATTAAGCATAGGATGATATCTCCCTTAACTAAGTTCCTTAGCATTTATCAATAACTAAAAATGAAAAAATAGATAATAAAAATTTTTGAAATCAAAGTTACGCATTTTTTGTTGTCCTGATTTATTTAAAATGTCCAGAAGCTTTTCAGTTTTGCCTCTCGTTTTTTTTTTTCGCAGCATACGGAATTTAACAGAATATTTCATATATTTTATCGAATTCCCTAGATTTGCTAGTGGATTTTCATCTTTCTAAATTATACTACAATATCAAATCCTGTACGAAATATCTTTATGCTCTATTTAAATTCCATAAAAAATTACATTTCTTATGTCTAGAAGTTTCATCTAATTTCTTCAAGTAGTAATTTTATCATGTATCAGATTAAACAATAACGAATACTTAAGTAGTTTATGTAACGATGAATATTTCTTAAATCTGCGATTTTTAAGAACATTTTATAGTTTCATATTAAAAGAAAAGTGAAGTAAGAAAAGCATGCATGTCTGAATAAGGAAAGATCTGAGTAGTTTTTATTTATAAGGAATGGATGCTGTTAAAATTATGTATGATAAATCAGCATAATTTCCTTAGAAAGTTGGCTTTATAGCCAAACAAAGAGAAATAAATTTACTGAGAGACAATTATCAAGCCTCTCAATAAATTGTTTTTAATAAATCACTCATGAGATGAAGTGACAAATTAGATTCATAAATGAAATTTTGTATACAGTCAGGTACCAAAGTAATGAAATGGACAGTAGATTAGACACAGCTTGAAAGTAAAGCTTGAGTAAAAGTAGGAGAATGATAAAAATCCTTCCCATCATGCAATACCATGGATTTCTAAAATGAGAGAAAGAGAGAGACCATTTAATTGTCTGATTAAAAATAATACACGAAAATTAAAATATTTGATGCCAAATCCCTTAACAGTCAAGATGACTTAAAAATCGTCCTGTGTACAAATAATACTGAATGCTTTAAAAATTATCTAAAGTGTACCAATTTTAATAAAGTAATTCACAAATACTACAGACTTAAAAACGTCAACATATAAAAAATAAACAAAATTCATATAAAAATAAAGTGTTAAACGGAAAAGTATTTAAATTACGATCTTGAACAAATCTGGATATAGTTTGATCCTTCAAAAATAACTGGTTATCACAAAACAAAGAAAAGGTCTAAGAAACAACAAATACTTTGAGTTAACTATGATAGCTGCCATTCTTCGTGAATTCAATAATTTCTGTCTATAAGTATATAATTATTTAGCAAATGAATAAAATGTAAGATTTCTAAGCCAATCATATATAAATCCACAACATATCAACACATATTACAAACTGGCAACAGGGATGCAGTCAACATCTATCACTCACAAAAAGCATTACATTCTAAATATCAAAAACATACAAATTGAAAGTCATTCGGTCGTGATGCATTTCACAGACTCAAATGACAGTATTTAAAACAAGTATTTTCATTTATTCACAAAACAAATAAATCATTAAATAAAATTTCAAAATAATTTCGAGCTTTGCATTTGAACAAACAAAACGATGCTTAACAGAAAAGGAAATTCACACATAGCACTAAATGAAAAAAGATGAAGTGAAATTTTTGTGCATTCATATAATTTTAGAATTCTTTCTAACATAAAATGAGCCAACAAAACGAGAACAATGAGAAAAGCAATTTTAGAGAAAATACAATAAAATATAACAAGACACTACATCACAACAAATTCGTTTTTTACTTGTTGATTACTAAGCGGAAGGTTTTCCTATCACGAATTTTCTAGAAGTTAAAGAATCATCTATAAAATTATATTCACTATTCTTATTCACAAGATCATCAGATATCATATAATTTCAAATTTGTATATTTTTCTTATTTAAAGATTCATTGAAGAATAGAAAAAAGGCAAATTTTTGCACTTAATTTCAAGAAACTGAAATGTATATATAAAAAAATTAATTACCTGAATATATATTACGGAATGCAATAATGAAGATTTAAAATGAATGGTTTTCTAGATTTTCATCTCCAAAATAAATGCCTTTTCAAAAAACTCTCTGAAGTTCATATTAATGAATAATGTACCATTATGCCATTTATTCCTTTCCTTCACTCATGAGCATATTACAGATTAAATCTTCAAACAAAAAGATTCATTTCCTGTTTAATTTATTTGAGCAGAATTTACAATGATTTCAAAAGGTAATAAAATTTATCTAAACATAAATTGTTAATTTTTGCGTCCAGGACAATATTAAGCAAATGCTGACATTTCTGGATCACATATGAATGTACACTATAAAAGTATAGTAAGTTAATTTGGAGAAGAATGGTGTTCATCCTCTCCAATGTCTTATAACAAATTCCTTAACTGCAATTTTAATAGCTTAAAAGAAAATTTTAATAAAGTTATCAGATGCAAATATTATAGCATTCATTTTGATAGTGAAGCAAAATGCCATGATTGCTACAACATTTCAATTCTTAAGCAACATTACCATGTACTCAATTCTATACATTTTTAAAATGCATAACATTTTATTAAAAAATATATAAACTTATTGGTTGATTGGGTATATTCATTTCGATTTTCTCTTTTCTTTTTATTGGTCCTGTACATGTTAAATAAAAGCCGGTTCGAAAACAAAATAATAACAACGAACAGTATATACTTTACCACTCTTTTTTTTTCTTCCTTTTCTTATCTTTAAAACTGGAATGTTAAAATTATTCTAACATGATGTGTGAAGCAGTCATAATTAAAATTATCTATTCAGATCTATGCAACGCACATTCTGGAAGATGCATTTCGTTTTTATTCGTTATACATTATATGGACTATACAGAATGGGAAATCGAAATAGAAAAAAAAAGAGTTCAAATTTCAATCATCAGATGTTGATTTTATACAAATTGGAAGATACATTGCGCTAATTAGGAAATTTTTAGGATGCTAATATTCATCATCAGAAAACCTTTCTTCACTTAGCAAAAAATAAAAAGTGAGTTACTGGTCAAGATATTTTAAGGGAGCTTGTAAAAAAAAAAATAGATGTGTTAAAGAATGATTTAAAAATTAATTTTAATCTGAAGAAACCGAAGTATTGGATATTCTGCCAGGAATAGGAGATAAAAATTTCAAATAAATTTGTGTTATAAGTTCGGATGAACATAAATAGTAACATCAATTTCTTTGGATATATAGAGCAATCTGTTCTCCGCCATTTTAACAAGAGCTCGTGCAATGTTATTCTCAGACTGTGACAAATCAATTTTTAAATAATTCAGTATATGACTGGTGATGGTAGACTCATTTCAAAGAGATTTCTGTACAAGATATAGTGCAAAAACTGCAGTCTAAATATATATATTAAAATAAATAATTCCTCCTTGCATTTTATGCATTAAACACAATCCATGTATAACCTTAGAAAATTTTGTGGTCAGACGAAATTAATTTTACTTTGGACAGCACTAAGAGGTGAGAACTGTTGCTGGCATATGTTTATGTCTTAACATGTCTCGCATTCAAATTATGTAATTATATAACTTTGATAGCATATTCCTGATTGCATTCTTGGCTTTCCTTTCGAGGAAAATTCTCAAGACATTAATGCAATTTCCCTCAAAACCACTTCAGGAATTAATCTTTTCCGCATTCATTGAACGAGAATCGTTAGAGAGTATTATCTCCATGGCAGATAGTGCAACATCTCGTGTTAGCAGAGAATCAGGAGGCACCATTTCATATTCACTTTGGTGAAAATCAGATAATTCAGAAAATCAGAGAAATTTCCTGAATATTCGTCTTCTTGTTTACCAGATTTGAATCCTGCGACTACTGATCCCTGGCAGATTTTGTTTTAGGAGGAAGCATAGAGTATCTGACTGAATCAAAATGCAAACATAAAATAACATTATGAAACAATTCTTCAAAAACTCAATTAATTAACTATTGAAAATGCTGTATAACATGCTTTGAACATATATTTGACACTAATGAAATGGTGATTAAGCGAATTATATAAGGTTTTATGAAGCAATTTTTTCTTCGCCAGATACATTTTTATCCGATGATTGAAATTTGAACCACTTTTTTATTACTACTTATATTTTTGATTTTTTCCATATAGTTTTTATAACAGTATAACGAAATTCAGCCGAACACAATCATAAGAACAGCCTTTACATAAGTCTAAATAAAGTCATTTTTTAATAACAACGATTCTGAAATTTAATATTTAAGATTTAGAAATATATTCCACATTTTAAGAAATTACATAGCTAAGAAACTTTCAGAGCAATAAAAATAACCAAAACAGCTCACAAAATGAGATAAAATTTCTTTAAGAAGTAAATGCGAAAGAAAATTTATAGCAGCAATATGCTGCAGGTGGGAAACAGCAAATCACAATGATGATAAAAGTTTACTTTGATGTCTAGGGACACTTATACAAATTTCTGTCATGATAATGATTCTTAGTAGTAGCAAAATCGAATGTCAGTATAATCAAAAGAGAACTTATGATGCAGAAACTAATTCAGAAAATGAAATCTCATTTCACACTCATCTTTACCAGTGCTTGAAAATAATAAGGTAACCCCAGAATACAGATTAGTTTAGAGTTGGTACATCAATTCACCAAATCAAAGAAACTATCGGATATTGCGTGAATTAATTTTACTCTTTCCTTTTTCAATATTTTGATAACCAAGATGGTAACATAAAAAAATTACCGCATAGTGTAACAAACTCAAGTAAGTTAGCCATTCAAAAGCCACTCATTCAATATATTACAAAAACACATACACCGAAAATGAATGATAAATTATAAACGAAGTAAAATATCAAAGACGAATACACATTCCAAAAGAATTTATAGTCTAAAGCCTCACAGATAGCAAAATTTTGTTAATCTTTCAGGAAAACTAAAAAATAAACTGCGAAATTTTAAAAACGTTACGTTAAAAAAACTATTATCAAAAGAAACACAGCAAAACAGTTAGTAAACATATTAGTAAAATAATAAAACTTATTTGCTGATGCAATTCTGCTATACCTATTAATGGTGATAAATGTTTTTTAAAAAAGGGTAGAATTTAAAAAAAGATGGAAACATAAAACCTCAAACATCAAAACTAATCACTAAATCTTATCACCTTTGTTTGTCTGCAAAATGCAGTAATCCAAACAGTAAATCAAATATTTCGGGCATTGTTTTTCATGTAGCTGAATAAACAATCACTTTAGGTTTTGGTGATCGCACACAGATAGAGAAATTAATATCTTACGATGAGGAGCTCTATGGTTAAAATACAAATAAATAATCCATACCTGCTGAATAATAAATACTTTACTCATTATAACATCTCATTTTCAAACATGTTTGAAAAAAAAATTACCTCACAAACATCAAATATTTAACACACATACGGGAAGAATATTCTAAAATATTTATGCAACAGCAAAGAACATTTTCCTTCAGTTCTTTATCAAAGGGAAAACTAAAAAGGTGGTAAAATTTTCATGTATTATATAAATAGACTAATATGAATATCATGCAGTGAAGCCAACAATCGACAAAAACTTTAAAACAAATGAAATGTTCAGAAAATAAAAATTAGATTTTAAAGACATTAAGAGTTTAAGATATCATGCACACATTGAGAATGGTGCACCACATATAATAATAATTACACAAACTTCCAATTAATATCAATGCACGTCAAGTAAACTGGCATGCAATCAAAATTGTTTCAATAAATATGTTATATCTGTTTCTCAATATTACTTGCACAGATTTTAAGATTTCTTTTTGAACAAGAAGGATATAATATACTAAAAACGCGTGAATAAAAACATTTTAAGTGCATTGAATAAAACCTCTATGAGTCAACAGATATATCTAAAAATGTTCTTAAATGAAATTACTACAACGAAATTATGCACTGCAGTAGTAAAAAGATTTCAGTGCTTTGCTTTATTCATGGGGTCAAATGGATGCAAATAATAAATAGATTACGTTTCATAAATTAAATTATGTTCATAATTCATTACGTTTCATAATTTTAAAAGTAATTAACACATAATCAAAATTACTTGTCAATAACTTTAAGCTACTACTAAATTATAATGATCGTAAAAGCCCAATCATAAAATAATCATTAAAAATGCACATTTAAGGGGTAGGTGCTAACAAATGTGCATAAGGTGTACCAACAGGTTGTGATGCATCATGACATCCAATATCTCCAACTCTTATATAACTACAAGAACTGGTTGGTTCTGGTGAGCTTTTACAGCTAGATTTACCTTTTGGCAATAAGAATAACACCGACAGAGCAATAGTAGCATGCCAAGCACTGTGGACGAATGAATAATTATCTTTAGTTTCAAAAAATGCATAAATTATAAGTCCTGCTGATGCTAGAAGAGTTCCTGGAAGAAGACCGACCAGCCATGTTCTTCGGCTTGGATAACACAAATGCTTTTTGTAGCAACGAGTAACCTGAAAAGATAAACATGATGAATGAATTGATAATTCATTTCAGAATATTGATAATGCATAAAAAATAAAAACACACAGATCTTACCCATGATGTCAAAAGAATCACTAAGCCAATTCCAGTTGGCAAAGCAAAGACCCATAAACCAGTTCTGTCATATTCCACACCTAAAGCTACACCAATAGCTCCAGCCATATGAACAAAGGACTGCACAGCATTAGGTAATTTTGACATGGCAATTAAAGTTACCCAAATGGAGAGAATAGCAAGGTAAAAATCGCAAAACTGCAGGACATTAAGTCGAATCAAACAAAAGGAGTAAACCTCTGCATCACAGGCATGATAGAACTAAAAACGGAAACAATATAACACATTAACAGACAAAATATACCTCTTAAACTTCAATGCAAATACTTTACATTGCTTGTACAAGCTTTAAAATATTGCATCACAAATATTTAAACGATTAGAAATTCATAAACACATAAAATATATTTTAAAACTAAATTTGTCTATGTTAATATATAATTAAATAAACTAGTAAAATTAAATAAGATAAAATTGAATTAATTAAGATTAATTAAATAAAATGTAATAAACTCTATTCTAAAATTAAAATTAAACTAGTCTTCCAAATCAATTGTTATTATCAATTAATAGCAATAAATTAAGAAAACTTCAATGAAATAATAAGCAAAACAACTATACAAACTGTCAATTTGCTCTGGGAATTTGAAATGGAGAAGGGGAAAAAAGAAAAGATACGAAATATTCAATCTTATAGTTCATTGTGTTTAAAAAAAAAAAGAAGAAATTTAGAAAATAATAACTTTTGAAACTCTGATTACCTCTTAATAATAGGAAACTTGGGTCTAACAAGTAATTACACATAAGTAGAACAAAGCGTTAGCACTGGATTACATTCAAATTCTGCGGAACAGTGAAGAGCAAAAATAGAATACTATACAAAATTCAATTTTACTAAATAAATGATTATATTAATTTAATTAAAAATTTATTCATTCGATACTTTGAATTTGAAATTAATGTGAAAAATAAATTTAACTAAGAAATCATTTACAAAAGAAAATTTAAGCTGAGGTGTTCAAATATTAAGTAGCCACTACAAATTCCCACATGAAATTAGTAAAATTGTAATTTAAATTTTCTTTGAAACCGATTTCCTTTTTAAATACATCATGTAGTTTACAGAAAAATATAAAATTATGTAGAACGATCTAGATCATAGGTTTCCACCATGGACCGCCTCTCCAGGAAGCGTAACACAAGTAAAGAAGAATTAAAAGTAAAAATTCAGATAAGAATACCAAGAGTTCTGGCTTCAAAAATCAATACTATTTCTCTACACAGAAGTGTGGGCAAGAGTACTTAAGTTTTTAATCGCTATTCCCCTCCTCATCACATTTGGATAAGAGAGGGTTCAGTTAAAAAGCTAATCTACTGTCTATGAAAAAGGCCAGGCTGCACATTACTGAAAGTGACAATTTTTTATTGGTGCTAATTAAATTGGAACCTGTTATTAAGAAATTGTTAAAAATCCATCAAGCTCAACCATTTTATTATTTCCATTTTTTATTGCTTTTATTTTAATTTTTAAAGTACAATTTTTTATTATGTTTGATGGTCGCTTTCAATAATACTTAATCATTAAGTATTATGGAATGATAGTAGGATATGATTGCTAATAGATGATGCACAGATAAACTAAATATAGATAATAGGTAACAAAATTTTAACGTTTGATATGATGAACAATTATGGAGGAGGCATTGGATTTTTTTTTCCATGCAAAGGAGATGATCGTCAAAATATGGCGAACCTTTCATCTAGACAGTGAAAAATGTAAAATGAATTACATCCATGTAATTGCAATGAAATTAAATAATTAGAAACGGTAGCAAGATAATATTTTTTAAAGAACTTAAAATTAAAGAAAAGCATGTAGATTTACTCTATACTTGGCATTTAATCACTTTTTACAAGTTCATTCAAGTTCCTTATATTGGAACGTTTAGCCCCAAACTGGCACTATATCTCATAATTACATTTCATTTTTAAATAACAAACTTAATTCAGGAGAAAAAAATTATCGCCCTCATTTCATTTGTTTTAAACTTATGTAAGTGATTAACATCAAATATTCCTGTGTGAACGCATGGTAATCTAATTTAACATAAAAAAGAAAATATAATCAATCGTAGTTATTTCATAATACGATTTTTATGAAAGGTTATTTATAAAAAGGAAGACATTTATTATTAAATACCTTGAAACCTTTTCGAAATGTTAATTTATTTCTTTGTCTTAAGTATATATTTTCCGAAACACAAAATTAATAACTATCACACCATCAAATTTCAGATTTTTATAATTTAAATTTGATTTGTAACTTATTTTTAAAACGACAAGTTTTCTAAAACATCATTAATTTTGCAAACTTCATAAATAAACATATGAAGATTTTAAAAATAATTCAACTGTTTATGTAGATCAAGAGCCGGCAGCCCCACACTTAAAAAGAAACCTCAATAAAGTCTTTACAAAATGATTTGAGCATCACTTTAATTTATCTCTTAGAAAACATGTAATTTTTTTTTATCGTGGTATTTCAGATGATCATACCATTTTCCCATGGTTGAAAGAGAAGCTCAATTACTGCAAAGAGTACATTTTTCTCACGAACTGTCATTCCAAATAGTAGGGTGAAATACAAACTTTTCAATTAATAACAGTAGCAAAAAAGGATTCCTATATTTCCAAATCCATTTTCTTCACTCTCATTGTCTTTCAGTTTCTCCTTCACATTTTTGTTCAGAGTCCATTCAACGTCGTTTGAGAATACCTATCAGCTTTTCTATCAGTAAACTATCGTTTTATTATCACAATCAGGGCACCAGAATAGAAGAAATCTCATTAAATATTCTAATTCTTATAGATGATATTGACTTGGTCAAGTTTTTAGTTTTCTGTAACTACGTATGAGAAATAAAGTTATTCAAATATTTTTTCTTACTTCTTTATTTCATAGAAAAACAAGACTAATGTGATTCCTAAAATGTAATGTAATCTTCATATCATTATAGTGATGGATACTGTTTTGCAATAAATATTTAATGGTCTCTTCGCCACAATTGCATAAGCTCATTAAATTCCAAAAAAGAATTGGTGGGTTTTTTTTCTGATTTTTTATCTTGACAATGATTGTGATAGGAGATAGCAAAATTATACCTGTAGACTTGATGGTAATAATTCGATAATTTCAATGATAATAAATGTAAATGATCTCTGAATGTAAATGGAACAAACAGTTAATTTTGTTGTCTAATATACATTTTAATTTCATTACAAAAATAATTACGACACATTAGAAACAGATTTATCTCTTAAAAGTTTCTCTAATTTAATTATTTGTGACTATTTATCACACTTCAAATATTACTTATGTTACGTTTTGGTCTCCAAGAAGAAATAATCAATCTAAGAATATGAAGACACCTGCAAGTGGGGTTAAAGCGAGAAAACAAATTATCAACAGCTTTTTTTTTATCGCTTCAAATTGACACAATGAAAAAAAATAACCACCAGAATTCCGCCCGATTCCTCCAATTCGAAATGAATCTTTCATATTGAAATCAATTTCTATAACGAGAACCGTAAACAAAGAAATATTTGTATGAAAGCGAAAGTATATTACAACAGATGAATTTCTTTAAGGGCAATACAAACGGAAACCAGAACACAATAACGGGTAGAAGGGAAAAAATTTGGCCGCACTTCTAACCTAGTTTGCGACCACCAAACATGTCTTAAATTGGTATTTGACTTCAACTAGTGTACATCTATAGTGAAGTGATTTAATTTTTACGCTTTCTGAGGTTGGCCTATAAAGAAAGCCACCTTGTACTTTTTTTTTCGTTTTTATTCTTATTTATTTATTTATTTGTTTTCTTTTCGTTATTCATCAAATTCTCAACGATGAAAAATAACCAAAAAGAATTGAAATTGAGAAAACAAGTTTTTTTAAAAAAAAATCAGGATACGATAGCTCTGCAGTCTAAATGAATGAGTCACTATTGTAGTTCAGATTAGTATATTTCTAAATCTCAGCCATATGTGCATGTTTTTACTACTCTTTATGTCAATTAAGCTATCACAAGCAACAACCAATTTGTCTTCGTGCCATACTTACAATGAGCTAGTTTACTCTCGTGGCCTTGCATATTTCAAGCACCTCATATCTGAAATTATATCAAGTACTTTTTTTTTCCTTATTCATACTATCAGGAAAATAAATTTTCTCGAAATATTAAATTAATTGAAATAAAAGTATTAAAAAAATTTAATTGAAGGATATAACTATGAAACATATTTTAAGCAATTTTAGAAACGTGTAAGATTAAATTAAAATTGATAAATAAAAAATAAATCTTACAGAAGATGAAGCCATTGTAGCAAAATATACAAAGGCCTCGGTATAATATTTTCGATAAGCACTCAAAACTATAGCTGGAATGAAAAGAAGATTGCTCAGTGTTAATAACAATACATCTAACATCAATTCAGAATCGG
Source organism: Argiope argentata (assembly GCA_026289955.1). Lineage (NCBI taxonomy): Eukaryota > Metazoa > Arthropoda > Arachnida > Araneae > Araneidae > Argiope > Argiope argentata. The sequence continues at coordinate 1,437,050 of JAOUZG010040121.1, forward strand.
TCCGAGCAGTGCTGTTATCTGTACAACCCCATCCTTTCCAACCTGAAAAAAAAAAAATAGAAAAAAAAACTGCTGTCAATGCAACAGAACTATATTCATAATCTACAAATACAAGAATAACATTATAAAAAATTATATTTCATTATCTATTATAATAAAAATGCAGCTCGAAATGCGTTGCTAAGCGCAAAACTGGAGAACGGCTCGACCGATTCGGCTAATTTTTATTTTAATATTTTCGTTAAGACACGAGGATGGTTCTTATGGCGAGAAAAAATTAAAAAACTGCGTGGAAAATAGTTAAAACGACACTTTTCTTACTTTCCCGCCAAAAATCTTCATTTCCTTCCCCCACACCGAGTGAGATAGCAGGAAGTAATAAATTATGATTTGTTTAGAAAGTAATACGCGAAGTCAGTTGGTTTTCATTCATAGATAACGGGAAGTTTAAAAAAGAAAGAAAATATTTGCTTTTATGCAGCTGATTATACTGATTAAAAACATTCTTCTCAACGGAAGTGAATATTATTTTCTTCGTTTTTATTCGATGGTGTTTCATTTTTTAATATTGCTATCGATTGTGTTCTGATATAAAGTTTTTTTGTTGTTCTTAAAGATAAACATTCTTTTTTTTTTATAAATGCGACATTAAGAGCCCTTAATGTTTTAATGTTATTCTTAAAAGGATTTATATATTAAACGATTCTTTTTTATTAATTTTTTTTTTGGTGTTTAGTCTGTATGGATATTTTATCTATTCCTGCTCAAAATAAAGTCTAGGCAGCGAAGAAAAAATAAATAAAAGGAAAAAAGGGTTTGTAGGAAGAAAAGTTATAAAGAAAAAAAATATAGATAGAAAAAAAGGACTTGAAGAAAAAAAGGAAGGGAAAAAAAGAAAAACGAAGGATGTATGTCACTATTATTTCCTCTGAGAGCGGCATTATAGTTTAAAGATAATAGAAACGACAATTATGTGTGAAACATTAGAGCACTTGCACTGGCACTCAATAAAACTATCTAAATTCAGTCAAAAATTAGGGAAGCAACAGCCTTTTACTTTCAATTAAATTATTTCAATAAATTTGCAATACATATTTAGTAAAAAAAGAAAAAGGAATTACTTTTCGGAAGGAAGTACTTGAGTATTTTACGGACTATTTTCTTTTAACAATGTACTCGCATTTATCCAAATGTCATCGATATTCTGAATAAAAATTGCGTTCGAATTCCCTTCAAACATTTCCAACTGTACCTGGGAATCTGTATAAAGTCTAAAACTGTATATACAAATACCAACTACCTTGATTCATAATAGTAATGGGGAAATAATTAAATCATATGTTAAATTATTGATTCAGCCATATAACTGCAATATTATTTCATTAGCCGCAACTTTTTATTTTCTTCAGTTGGTGTGGGGGAAGGAAATGAAGATTTTTGGCGGGAAAGTAAGAAAAGTGTCTCTCTAACCATTTTCCTCGAAGTTTTTTTCATTTTCTCTCTCCATAAGAACCATCCTCGTGTGTCAACGGAAATATTAAAAAAAAATTAGCCGAATCAGTAGAACCGTTCTCCAGTTTTGTGCTTAGCAACGCATATTTGCGATCCATTTTTATTTACATACATTAATGCGGCATAAAGAGCTCTTAATGTGTTTATTTTATTCTTGACAGGATTTATGTATTAAACGATTCTTTTTATTTTCTAAGTGCTGTGAAACACGTACGTACGTTATTAGGCTACAAAAGCCCAATAACTTGAGACAGTACGAAGTCTGTCGGGGCAGCTAGTGATATATAAAATTTATATACATATATCATGAAAAAAAATGTGTTTAAAATATAGTAGTTTTAAATAATTTTCTTAGCATACATTTCAAAGTATGCTTAAGAAAATTTCTCATTCCAAAATGTAAAATTCTTACAAACAACTAATATTTTTATTTAAATTAAAACTCTGTTAAATAAGACTTATTTTGAAAACTTCAATTGAAAAATCATTATCATTTTTACATGAATGCTTTCATCACTATATTTATGAAAATATTTTTATTTTAGATTAAAATCTCAAAAGCAGTAGGATCCCATAAGGGATTTCATTCTTCACTTCCAAAAATCATATATATATAACTTTAGATTTAAAAGATGAGAACTAGTTATATTTGAGAACATTTTCTTCCTATATTTTTTATTAGCACATATATCAATATGCAATATATGTAAATAGAGTACCTGCAATGCAGTTGCATGTGCTAAAAATAAGTCCACCACTGACATATTGATAACAAGTTCCATATTTCCCACAATGTCCAGATACACATGGTGTTGAACGTATTCTTAGAAAAACAGGTGTCTCAGGCAATTCACATGGGATGAAATGTATATTACTGGAAGTGATAGTTAAATAATATTAAAAAATATAGAAAACATTAATGAAATACACTAAAGTATTTAGATGTATAGTATATTTTAGTATGTAGGCCAAAAAAAATCATTTGAAACACAAAACATATAGAGTGAAAACTAATATAAAAATAAACACATATAGAAATAATAATAAAACAATAAACACATACAGAGTGAATACTAATATAAAAATAAACACATATAGAGTGAATACCAATATAAAAATAAACACATATAGAGTGAATACTAATATAAAAATAAACACATATAGAGTGAATACTAATATAAAAATAAACACATAGAGTGAATACTAATATAAAAATAAACACATAGAGTGAATACCAATATAAATATAAAATGAAGTGAAGTAATACTTTCTCATTCTTTATATACTTTGCACATTAGATGCTAATACTAAGAAAGTACTCAAACTAGTCGTGAACTCAAACAGTAAGTAATCACATTGTACTGCATAAACTACAATAGAGCATAGTTAAACTCTATAAATTGGATTAGACAAAAAATTCACTTTCATGTATCAGGACTTCAGAATTATAATTAGCCTCACAACTATGTTTATATTATACATACATATAATTTTGTATTTGAAGCAGAAGGTAAAGTCGTGGCCCAAATGAGGGAGAAGACAGGTTACATTTTTAAGTTTGTTACATTCCATTTCAAAAGACAAGCATTATGTACTAACAGTGCAGTCACAAAAACAGACGAAGGTTTAAAAAAAGGAGGGGTAAAAAGGAACGACATCATTTAACCTGATCTAATAGACCATGAAATTCTCATAAATCTGACACATGTTGAATTTTGAAAGCAACTCTCACACATGTTGACCATAACAAGAGAAACTCAAGAGTCTTTAGAAGAATCTGTTTAAATCAGCGATCACTCACACATGGAGCCAAAGACGCATTCTTTTTACAAAGCTTCATTTCATTTAATTAAATAGAAAAATTGGAATGGGATCAGGAAATAAGAGAATATTTAAGAATGACTTTAATATGGACTGAATTAAGCTAAAAATTAAGAAATTAATTAAGATTACATTAAATTTTAAAATACCATAATATAACTTTTGAAAGAAGATAACAATGTTGAAAATTTTTATATTTGATAAAATGGTACATATAAAAATCAGCAAAGAACTTGTTATAATTATTCCCGAAAACTTTTCAAACAATAGGAAAGGCTCATTACTTCTTTGCATGTTCTCACCTAGAATTTGTAAAATTTGAAGCATAGCATCGAGCTTTCAAACGAAAATACCAAATTCCAGCTTCAGGATAAGGTACAAATAATGTAGACAGACGATTTTCCCAGGACGTTGTATTAGCAGCTAAACGTCTTCCAGCAGAGCAATCTATGTCTTCTGAATCTGGTCTTATTCCATAAGACAAACAACCAGATACTGATACATTATTCTGTGAAAGATTCTATAAAAAAAATTAATACTAATTAACTTGAAAGTCCTTGAAAACATGCAGAGAAGTTAAGCATGCAATTAAAGAAAACAAATATTTACAAATGCTTATTTTGAGATCCAAATTCTTAAGACTTACCACAAAATCACAATTGAAATAAACATCTCCATAAAAAATTGAAATTCTTTTTATATTAGAAAAATGTAGCATAATTGTAATAAAATTGTACATAATAAATTTATTATACATTTTTAAATTCATGCTAATTACAAGAAAAGATTACCAGCAATTGATTACTTCTACTATAACAAAAACATTACATTGCATGAACAGAGCAAAGAGAAATTTCAACTAACATAATATTTACAATTATTACTCCATCTTCTATATTCTATAGATGATAAAATAAATATGATATAAAACAAACTGCTATTAAAAAATGATAAGTTGAATTCTGGATTTAAGAATTTTCATTTGATGAAATAACATCTGCCGGATCACAAAGGAACAGGACAAATACATAAAGTTTGTCTACTAAAAAGAATTTATATATAGTCAAATAAGAGCAGAATATGAAAAATTCTTCCTATGTCTAAGGGATACTAATATCAATGGAGATACCCATGGCAGATTTACAGACAATTAACAAGGGAACTTTCAGGAAATATTAAGAATACAGACTTTTGTTCTAAATTATTTTATTGAATTTTGAACAGAAAACCGTCGGTGAATAATCTAAGGCAATGAGAATTGTTCTAAATTGTTGATTACCAATCCAAATGAATGCCTTAAGAATACATCATTATGAATTCCAGTGAAAAAGGGAGAGCTATAAACATCTCTTGTATTAGTGAGTATTTGAATGAAATATAGAATTTGTGTTACAAATACATTTTTCTTTTTCTTTGTGAATTCACAAAATAAAAATTAACTAACTGCAAAAGAAAAAATTACAGAAAAAGGAAAGAGTTTTGTTTTACAGAAAAAAACTGTCTAGTAAATTTCTTTTTCTGATCCTTTTGAAAATTTCTCAAGATACCCCTTAAATAATCATCAAAAAATATGCAAAGATACATAGTTTTTCTTCTCAAATCTGAAAAGTTTTGAAAATAGGATTAAAAATTATAGATAAAGAATTGTGCTCATCAATATTTTACACTGATAAAAATTATATTACCTTCCGAAAAAAATAATGAAAATATTGTACAGTTATTTACGTAACCATCAAATAATACTCATAAAAATAAGACTTTCTTCAACAAACTTTTTACACATGCAAAAAAAAAATAATAATAATAAAGAAAGAAAAGGAGAAAACCATATGGTAAAGCATATATGATGGAATTTTCTGAACAAGGATCATATTATAAAATAAATTGTTTTCCATTTCTTTTTATAAGATCCAATATAAACAATGCAATCTAGAAAATATTAGTAAATTTGCCCGTTCAAAATATCAAATAAAATAATGTTACAGAAGGGATAGAGAAATAATTTAAAAGGCTGAAAACATACATTGATTAAAAAAATATTTTTGATAAATAACTATTTTTATTCACAAAATCTGAAAGTCTCTATGTGCATAAATAAAACCGATCATTTTATTTTTTTAAATTTTAAACTGAAAAAAAATGGAACATTTTTAAGTTGGAATTTGTTAAAATTTTCATTTGGGGGGGGGGCAGAAATGCTTAAACAAAATCCACTTTTTGATAAACATAGCTAAATAATTTTATAGTAAAAGATCCAAAAGATTTTATTATGAATCTGAACAACTGATAAAGCATAGGCTAAAAACGTATAAAAAGAAATTAATAAGTCCATAAAGAAAACAAATTTGACAAATTGTCATTTTTGTACGATTATTTAGATGCTTTCAAACAGCAAAAACATTTACATAATTGTACGAAGTACATTTTAGTTTGAAAAAATTCTTCCCCAGCTGAAACATGAAATTAGAATTATAAGAAAACAATTTATTTCCAATCAATAAAAAAATTTTGAAAATAAACACATTCATACATTAATATATTAAAATCCTTTTATATTCAAACATTTAAAAAGAGGTAAAAAAAATAGATAACGGTCTTTCCTTTATGAAAATAATATGATGCAAATTCCTAGAATAAGAATACAAATAAAAACAGAGAAAATAATAATTTTTTTTACATCAACAATTACATAAAATGAATGTTTGATTTAAATTTGTTGAATGAAAAAGAAATAAAATTACCATGAAAGGGGATACTGCCAATTCAATAACCAAAGTTCCACCAATATCCACAGTTGAAAGTACATCAAAACTTGTAAGAGTGTATTTGGTATTGGAAATGTTTAGTATGAAAGGATATGCATCTTCTTCTTCTGGTGGAAGATTGTATTCAAAGGCCAAATTTGTAGGAAGTGAAATGCGAATTAAAGGAATATTCGGCCAACATAAAGTGTTGTGAAAAACGCTATTTGAATTGTTATTAAAACTGACATCATTCTCATTCTCCGAAATATCACTAGGTTGTTCTTGAAAGTCAGGGACAGGAGACAAATCTTTGCAATCTATGACGAAAACAAAGTTTCAGCTGCTAAGTTTATATAAAGCATTCTTTAAATAAAACGATTGAAAAATTAAGATACAAAAATACAACAAAAATATTATTATCATTTTTTGGCATTTCTTACAATCAACCTTCTCTAGCTGAGTCATACCAAAAATGGTATCATCAGATTAATCTGCATTTCTATAAATTTATTATTTAATTTAGAAAGAAAAGGGGTAATGATTAGATAACATGGTATACCTTTTATAGCCCAAATATTTTGGTTCCTTTGCATGTACGATATTATTTGATAAAGGAATTTTTATCTAATTCAAGCAAACTGGAAAATCGTGATTCGCTTTTAAAACAAAACCACATAAATATCATTCTCAGAAACATCTCAAAAATCAAATAGTTAAAAAGTATACATTTTTGTTTAGTACTTGATTAAAATAAAAAAAATTTCGATTGCCAGGCAATATACAATATTTAGTTTAAAATCTTTTGAAATTATGAATACTTGAAAGCATGAGATTTTAAAAAAGTTTTCATTCAACTTTTAATGTTTTTTAATTTCATAAAATCCCTGTTAAGAAACATATTGCTTAAATAAAATCAATCAATAAACAGATAATTAGCAAAAATTAAAGTATTGTCAAATTATACTGCTTATTCAAATTGACATCCACTCAAATACATAGAATAAAAAATTGAGTGGGAAATGGCTTTTTGAAGTCATAGATGTACAAAATGCACATTTTTTAAAAATAAAATCACAACGAGAGTAAAACAAGCTTACTTTCAGTTTGAATATTTAAATTAAAGTGCAGTATTTCAGGCAGAGAACTCTCGATGGTGAAGTAATTCCAATTGTTAGCAGCTGGAGTTATTTTCAAAGAACAATCATCAGAAGCACCACAATCCACTTGCAATGTATTGGTATCATTAGCAGAAGGAAGTCCTAACTGCCGAGCTCTAATTGTGACAGGACATGGGCCTTGTGAAGAGCAGTTGGTCAGGTATATTACACTGCTCCAACTATTTTTGAGAGCGAAAAACCTAATAGAGAAATATAAGAATTTACTGAGACAATAGAATAAGATTATTTGAAATTCTAACAGAGAATAGTACAATGAAAATGCAATTCATAAAATAACAAAGTATTATTTATCAAAGCTTTCATTCAATTACTTTAAAAATGATATCACTAACACAGAAAGTTACAGATAATTGAAAATTTAACCAGATATTAATATTTACCAGTTATTATTACTGAAAATAAAAATTTCTTTTCACAATAAAATTCTCAAAAACTTTTGATATATATTGTATCTGCGTAAATTATCATCGTGTCATCGTTATGAAAAAGAGTTTTGGTGTAAAACAGTGTGTGTTGAGAGTCGAGTAGCCTTGAAGAAATGTGTGTAACATCGGCTCTCGTCAAATTAAAGAGTGTCATTAACAGTTCATTACAGTCAACTAAATGAACATTTAATTAATGAGTTTGAGTTCTTTAATGAGCATCGACGACATGTGTCCGCTCGTACGGAGTGAAATGGATTAATTATTATTAATGAGAAACAGTTTCGATTCACTATTAAGTTTCGATTCTGGAGTTACTGAGATATCTTGTGAATAAAAATTCTTCATATAAGGTAGGATTGTTCTGTTTTCTTTATTGACTCTACTTTATTTGAAAATGTTTAAGATTTCTAGAAAGGCTGATTTAGGTCTTATTGCCAAAGAATTTAGTTTGAATATAAATGATGAAATGAGTTTTAGAACTAATCGATATGAAAAAGTGACAAATTTAAAAAAGTGATCCTGAAACTGCAAATGACCATGCAAATTTAATTGTTGAAAAGAACAAAGCAGAAAATGAAAAAGAATTAAAATTTGAGAAGTTAGAAAGAGTAAAAACTGAACTTGAAATGGAGCGAATTCGCGCCGAGGCAAAAGAAAATAATGCAGAATCATTAGAGCCTAATGATTCCTTGGACTCATTAGTAAAGAGTATTAGAATTTTAACAATTAAAGTACCAAGCAAACCCAAAAATTGGGGTTCCTTTTTTTCATCGTTAGAATTAACATTTATGGTAAAGAATGTACCAGAGAAAAATAAATCTGAGATTTTTCTCACCTACTAATAGACCGTATAATATAATAACATGCATAATAACGATCTAAAAAAATATGAGAAATTGTGCTGAAAGAATTCAACCAACAGCTCAGTCCTATCTAGAAAATTTCATAATGCCTGTGTGATCAGTTAAATGAGACCTATGTTCTGTTCGCTTCCCGTTTCACCACTAGCTGGGAATAACACTTAAAGTTAAAGAATGTGTCAGATTTCAAAACATTAAACCGACCATAATTTCTGATAAACTTTTTGAAACATTGGGCAGAGAAACATTTAACATTTAAGCGTAAAACAAGCAGGTACATGGTTTGATCCGATTAAGTTGGGAAAGGAAATAGATTTATATTTGTCATCTTGGGAAAAATCTTTATCAAACACTATGGTTCCTCATAATAAAAACTATGTGAAAAATGTTACAAAGACCTTTTCATCTTATATAAAGAGTTCGCATTGCATTCTATGTAATGAAGCTCATCCTCTCTATATGTGTGCTAATTATGAGAAATTATCTGTTAATGATAAAGCTCAATTTGTGAAAGATAACGATTTTTGCTTTAATTGCCTGGGAAAACAAAGTGAGTTCTTACAAACCAAACTATTCTTGTAGTAAATGTAATAAAAGGCATCATATTAGTTTGAATTTCATCTGAGATCAGAATTCTTCAATACAGTCAAAAGAAAAGGATGAAATCATTTTATCGAGTATTATATCAAATAAAAAACAAAGTGAAAATAGAAATATGTCCCACTCCCCTCTCTCTCCACTATCTTCTACATTTATACCGGCAGCGAACAATGAACTGAATTCTGGCGCCAACGTCTTTTCAGCTACGAGTAGTTGTGTCTCGACTGAAAACAAAACAGTTATCCTGATTACAGCAGTTGGTTATTTATGTAATTCCTATGGAAATGAGTGTGAAGTACGGATTTTGATGGATTCTGGTTCAATGTCTCACTTTATTAGCAAAGAGTGTGCAGATCGACTTCAATTAAGAAGAAATAAAATAAACATCGTGGTGTCTAGATTAAATGACTCGGCGATTTCCGTTCGATCCCAAGTATAAACTACTTTGATTAACAAAGCCCGAACCTTTGAAACTGAAATAAATCATTAGTTGTTCCGAGAATTTCTGATCTTACTCTATCAAAGCGAGTAGATAAATGAGTAGGAGAATTAGATAATATTAATTTAGTTGATGAGAATTTTTATAATCCGTAACGAGTTGATTTATTGGTTGGAGCTTAAGTCTTTTTTGAGCTGCCGATAGCAGGGCAATTATGACCACCAAATTCAAATCTAATCCTACAAAATTCTGTTTTTGGTTACCTGTGAGTGGGAGCATTTCTAACATGGAAGGAAATAAAATATATTCCAGGTTAGTCAAAGAAAGTATTGATCTACAAAAGACTTGAAGAAGTTTTGGAGGAAATGAAAATGCTCAAACTGAATTAATTGAGATAAAAAAGGAAATAATTTGTGAAGAACATTTTAAAAATAATTTTTTCGAGAAATTCAAAAATACAATATGTTGTAACAATTCCTTTAAAGGAAGATCCCAAATATTTAGGAAAATCTAAAGACTTTGCGCTGAAAATATTAAACTCGTTGTGGCAACGTCTAATTAAGGACACAAATTATTTGTCCCAGTAAAGAGATTTTTCACGTGAATATTTAGAGCTACAGCACAAGCCAGAAGTTCAGGATGAGGAGTCAGAAGCAACTTATTTTATTCCTCATTTAGGAAGAGACAATCGACAGTGCTCAGAGTTGTTTTAAACACAAATTTATACAACTACAAACGGAAATTCACTAACATGAAATTTGAAACATGTATACTTATTGAGGGATCTGACGTGATAGAAATCATGAGTTTGTTGACATATCAGAAACCACTTATGGTTATCTACTGTAAGTTCACTAAAGATGGACATGCATCAATAAATTGATTGCCAGTAAATAGAGAATGTCTTCATTAAAAAGAATAACCATCCCAAGATTGGAACTTTGCGCTTCAGAGCTTGTAGAAAAATTAGTGAAAAAGGTGATACATGCTCACAAATTACCAATATCCCACACCTATCTATGAAGTGACAGCATGATCGTTCTTTCATGGATTTGCAAAGAACCATTTCTTCTTAAGACATTAGTTGCCAATCGTGTAATCTAAATTCAACACCTCACTTGCATTGACGATTGGAGATATGCCCCTTCTCATTAGAATCCTGCTGACTTCATCCCAAGTGGACTCAATCCCTATAAACTTCATCAGTGCAAACTATGGTTTGAAGGAACATCATTTTAGTGTAGCAGTGAATACCCAAATTGACATCTTGATCAAAGTTATTGCAGATGAATTTTCTAAAGAATTTAAACCATTTAGAGACTAATTGTTTTATAAGTAATAACAATCCTTTTCTTGATAATTTTCTAAAATTTAGTAATAGTTATAGCAAATTTATTTGTTTTGAGTTATGTATATAGATTCATCGAAAATTGCAGAAAATAAGATGACAAATTAAGAAGTTTTTTATTTCCTACTGAGCTAAGAGAAACCAAGTTTTCATTGGTAAGTTTAGTCCAACTAAGTAAGTTTGCCAAAGAGATGAAAGATTTAAAATGTTCAGATGAAGTCTCAAGACAAAATCAATTAAAATGTTTGCATCCCTTTATTGATAAAGCCGGTGTTTTAAGATATTATTAGCAAGTATTCATTAGTTGGCAGATTATTGTCCAACAGTAATTTGTGCTTTGACAAAAAATTTCCGATATTGTTACCAGGTAATCATAGGTTGACGAGATTGACTAGTTATCACATCAGGCATTTATATATAGGACCTCAAACAATATTGTTAACTATAAGGCAAAGGTTTTGGCCGATTAATGGTCGAAGAGATTATAGAAAGATAGTCCACGAAAGTGTGACGTATTTTAAAGTTAAACAAGTAACGTGTGATCAATTAATGAGACACCTACCTAAAGAGGGTATGAGTCAAAATTGTGAGCATGTGAGTTTCATTTAAGAAGTTGACCTTTGTGATTCATTCACTATTAAATATAAACACCAGTGTAAAGGTACATACCAAAATAATTATGTGGCGTTATTTGTGTGCTTCGTCACAAAATCCGTGCATTTTGAGCCTGTAACAGAGTTAAGTTTTCAAGCATTTATAGTTACCCTTAAAAGGTTTTTTTCGCGTAGAGGAAAATGCAAGTATTTTATACTCGCATAAAGGGACAAATTTCGTAGGAAACAATATTCAGTTACAACGATTGTTTAAAATTATCAAAAATCCTGATGAGATCTTAAGTGGTTATAGGAGTAATGAAAATGGAAATGAGCAATAAAATGAAAATTTTTCCCTCCTGGAGCCCTTAACTTAGGAGAACTAAGGGAAGTTGGGGTGTGATCCTTCAAGTTTCTTTTGAAAAGAGTAGTTGATGGTCAGAAATTATCTTATGATAACTTTCTAACAGTAATTAATCGAATTGAATCCATTTTGAATTCTCGACCACTTACTCTTTTATCATGATTTGAGGGTAATGAGATTAAATTCTCATAAAAATGAATCTGATGAAATAAGGAAAAGTGTTCCAGGTTTTTACGTATATTCACTTCCACATTATCCAACACAATGCTAGTTGGCAGAGTTTGAATTAATCTTTTACTATCTGATAGAATCCAGGTTACATTTTTATGAGTGAATAATTCCAGTCCTTCTATGATAGCAATAAGCTCACTACGAAAAACAGAGCAGAAGTCTCTTCTAGATTTTTACCTCTTTATCTTCAGATCTGATGTAGATTCCACTTCCAGTAAAGTCATTATCATTTTTTTCTACTGCCGTATACATCTGAACTGCGTCCCTAGGAATATGATTCATTCTTTCAAGTGCCAGTTGGCTTAGATAAATTGAAAGATTATTTTGTTTGTTCACTTAAACAGGGTCAATATGGTAATGCACCAGCAAAACCCTCAGATGAATTGAAACACAGTATCAAGTGATGCTGTCCTATAGCATTAGAGACAATATTGCTAGTGAGTATTGACTAAATGGGTTGTTTCTTTTGTGTCCGATTGTTGCTCCAAACTGTGAGAAAAGCAGATGTTCTATGCTGTGAACCCAGAATGCAAAATTAATTGCAGCATTTAGTCAGGCAAGAATTTCTTCTAAATCCGAGGGATTGCAGATCTGCCTCATAATGCACAATGTCATTGGGGTAAGAATTCCATAGGCAAGCGATGAGCTGCATTAAGCTGGAATCGTTTAAGTTTCTGCAGGTTTGAATCTGAAGCACAAAAAGAAATTGGATATCCAAATTCCAGGATAAGCCGAATAAGAGAAACATAAGTGTTTCTATAAGTAGTAGTGTTAGCTCTCCATTCACATCCTGAGATATACTTTAGTATGTTGAAGCGTCTCCTAGCTTTCAAAAATAATTATCTATATGCATATTAATTAAAATATCAGGATCCACAACAAATCCGAGATATATAAGATGCTTGCTTCAGATGCTTAACAGTAAGAGCTTAATGATAAAAAAAATGTTAGGATGAAATTTATATAATTTTCTATTAATAATAAAGAACCTAAACATAAGTAGGTTAAAAATGAATTTGTGGTCATCACCAATGTTCCATAATTCATCAAAGGCAAAGTTAATGTCACTCTCCAACTTTCTCAAATCAGTGATAGAATTCAAAATTACAATATATTTCGCAAATAGACCTATTTCTCAACTCTCAGGAATAATATGTTCCATCCTTCCTAGAAAGAGGGTAAATCTTGAAAGGGCATAGTCTAAAGCTTTCTGGAAAGGAGTTGAACCTCACCTATATAAGTCGATTCTTTAAGAAGTCATAGATTCAAGTTAGAACACTTACACAAATTCCAAAAACAACAACCAGTTTTAGAATTAGATTCTGACACTATACTCTATCAAAACCCTTTGACAGATTTAAAAAAAAAAGGCTGAAACAGTTTATTTACTAGGTTTTATGTTATTGGTATCTCTGATCTTCTGGTAGATGTAAAACATTTTATCTATTGAGTTGTGTCCCTCTCTAAATCCTCGAAAAAGCTTGTGAGATTTCAAAAAAAAGGTATGCCTTTTAAAAATCCTTTTTTCTATAACTTTGCAAGCTATGTAAGTCAAGCCTATTGGTCTAAAATTCCACAGAATTAAGCCTCCTTGGAGAAAGTTCCCTTTCAATTTTTTTTCAGAAGCATTAACTCCGGTGTGTAGTGTGAGACACTCCAAAGACTACGCAGGTCCATTAAGAACAAAAGACCGGGGCTACTCACGGAGGGTGTAATTCTGCTCCATGATAACGCCTGTCCACACGTCTCTTAGGTCACATAGGCGGAATTGGCGTGCGAACAGATCCACCATCACCCTGCAGCCCGGACATATCACCCTGCGATTTTCAAATGTTTGGTCCCCCGAAAAACATCTGAAGAAGAGCCTCAACTCGGACAGTGAACTCAATGACACTGTCAAGGACTGGGTCCCGTCATGGTCACAGGAATTTTAGGAATAGGGAATCCTTCGGCTCGTTAATCAATGGGATCGTTGTGCTCAGGTCTACGGTACATACTTTGAAGAAATAATTCATTTATACCCAGAGTGTCGTTACGTACTTTTTCATTTAAACACCCCTTGTAATACAATGAAAATAAGCATTATGGGTATTCAATCCATCCCCCTTAACATTGTTTTGTTATGCAATTTTTAATAATTTTTGGATATATATAGGTAACCAATTCCATTTTAAATCCAAACAATACTGGCTTGCTAAACCCTCTCATTTCTAAGATCATTTTAGTTCAGATACCTCAGAATACTGGAAGGCCCGAGTTTCATCATTCAAAGCTAAGAAAAATTATTCATACACACCCCTTAAAAAGCGCAATTAAACTTCAACATCATCCTATCAAGGGATTGTTATATAAAAGGTCTCAGCTTCGCTGATAGTTGTTAAGCAAATATACGCTTGAACTTCCTTCAATTAATCTTGGAAAAACTTTTCGATTCTCCCCCCCCCCTCTCCCTTCTAGAAGAGCATCTCTAACGAAGAAAGTAAGCACCATGAGTATTCAATCCATCACAACAAAAGGGTGAGAACGTTTTGGTGAACTTTGTGGCTTCGTTGAACGGCGTGATGCATATTATTCATAGATTTAAATAATATGCATAAAAATCGTAATCCTTCGCCTAAAATTTTCTAAAAATGCAAATTTTTCATAATCATTAGTTAAACCTGATATTTTTATCAGTAAGAGAAATTTGGAGCAGCAAAACTATTTTTTTCGTGCAGAATTTCTTAAGCAATATAAAATTTGGAGGGAAAAGATGAGTATAAATGGTACAACAGTTATAATTCCCTTAAACTATTTATTTTCTGCGGCTAAATAAATAAGCCCACAAATGCTTCAAATTCTGACAAATATTTGTGTCAAACAGTTCTTAAATTTGAAGTTTCCCAACAATGTCCAGCAAAAAAGGTTTTAACAACACCATTTTACATTAATTTGAATGGGAAAAAACAGAACAAACTATTTCTCTTAAAACTGGTAGGAATTAACATGTGAAAGCACACATATAGACGTGTACTTATTATGTTTGAATAAAAGTCAGAGCTACAAATTTGGAAACCAGAATTTATTCCAGTTAATGATGTTTGATACCATACTAACATTATAAAGAAATCAAAATTAAGTGATATTGCTTACAAATTAACATAAACTGAAATAGGGAAAAACATAAAGAACCATAATCTATACATAGTATAATAGTCTCCTGAAAGCGTCTGAATGTTGGAACCACAAAAACTCGAGAAATAGTTAACGGATATTGGAGATATTTGTAGCGTTTCGTAGAGCATTTATTGAGGAAGGTTCCAGCATATTAAAATCATATCAAAATAAAAAGGGGAGTTTTATAATTGCGATTTTATTTTAATCATGCATGCGCGAAAACCTCAAACTGCGCATGAACAAATAGAAAGAACTATGGTATGCATAGGTGATACATTTATTTGTTTACGTCTGATTTTAAACAGCGATTCAATTATCATTATGCTCAAAAGAAGGAAATTCAATCTTGGTGGAAACATAGTAAATGCCAAAAAGCTTCGTTTGTTTCATGATAAGGAGAATGAAGAGAAAGAATACGTTCGGTTAGCGAATATCAGCGATGTAATGTCCATGCTAAGGAAGGAGAATCTTTGATGAGCGAAATAACTGTCTTCCTTTAAAACGTACAGCAAGTGAATTGCGGAAACAGAACGAATCTCCTGAGGAGCGAAATAATCAGCTGTGTTTTGCCTACTGACATATATTTTTATCTTTGTAACAGTCTAAATATTTCTGAATGTGTACTATAAAAAATTTGTTTTATAGATATTTTTGATAATTTTTTATTATATTTTTATGTTTGTTTGATATTGCGTAATATAGCCATGTCATATCGCGTGAAAACTAGACTGAAGCTTAAAGCTAATTTTTGTTCTTGGATGCTATGTCACGGGCAACGCCGTGCGGGTACTGCTAGTGTTTTATAAATGTGAAACGTTAAAATAGTATTTAAAATATAAAGAGAAATATAAAAATTCATCAAGAAAGATATAAAAAAATTAAATTATTATTTATAATACCTATACATCTGAACAGAAGAAATCGTTTGAGTAATTTCAGTATCTTGCAACAAACTAATGACATCTTCAGCGGCATTGAACTTCAAAGATGAAGAAAGCCAGCTCAAACATGGAGTGAAAAGGCCCTAGAATTTAAAACAAATTAATATTCAGCAACTATAAAAACAACTATAATCAAATATTTTATTGCATTTATATTTTTGAAAATTAGTTGAACATCAATATTTCAAATAAAATAATCATAATCTTAAAAATTATTAGTATTAATCTTTAAAATTAAAAAATAAAATATACTATATTTAAGTTAGAACTTTGAATTTTAATCAGATATAAATAATAGAAAAATTTAATTAAAAATAAGTTTTAGGATATACTTATATCGGTGCACAAAATAGCAGATTTTAATATTTTAAACAATTTCTTACAATTTAATCCCCAAATCTATAGTTTACAAATTCATTAGCAAATACAACACTAAGGAATCAAAATTTAAATTAATTATTAATCGATAATTAAGTTTTGAAAATAATGTATTGCCATTGAAAATACAAAAGTGTACAAAATTTGAAACCCCCCAGCACAGCAAGAAATAAGAAAAAAAAAATCATTACAAAAATTCCATTATTACAAACATGAACAAGTCAAATGAAATAAAAGCGTTTTGAAGTGAAAAATATTCAAAATAGAGCACTTTACATCAATAAATGAAATAGATTTTAAAAAACACACAGAACAAATAGAAAATAATTTTAAATAAATGCAGATAGAATTACATAATCTCTCGTAATAACAAATGAATATAACACATTATTTCTATCACATTTATAGTTGTCCAAAATACAGATTATTTCAAACAAATAAAGATTTCATTACATTATTATTTATAATATTGTTTAAATTACTCTATTTATGGTATATGATCTTACTAATACATAGTATGAAACTACACTATCTGGCCAAAAGTATCCAGACACCCAGAGGTATGTACTTAGAGCGTACTAAGGCACATATTAATATGGTCTTTCATTTGCATCGATGACAGCCTGTACACGTCTGGGAAGATTTTCCACCAACTTTTGATAGGTGGCTATAGGAATTGACTTCCAAGCGTAAATCCGAGCTGAAGTGACTGCTTGTAATGAGGATGGTCGATAAGGTTGACTATATAATCTGAGCTCTAATTCGTCCCAAAGGTGTTCTATGGGATTTAAATCGGGGAATCTGAGAATGCCAGGCCAGTTTATGAATACCCATTTCTTCAAACCACGTTTGTGCAAGCCTCTATGTGTGAATGGAGCAGTTATCTTGCTAGAAGACAAAAGGGCCTTCCCCAAAATATTGCTATAGAGTTAGGAGTGTAGCATTGTACAGAATGTCTACATACACATACATCACAGGAACTACCGGACCCTTGCCAAATAAGAGAAATACCCCTCACATCATTATGCTTTCACCTCCAAATTTAACAATTGGCACAATGTAGTAGCTAAAGAGACGTCCCTGGCCATCTGGCAGACTCAGACACGTCCATCCCCCTGACAGATCGTAACGCAAAATTCATCACTCCAAAGAAAAGCTTTCCACAATTCCACAGTCCAGTGATAGTGAGCTCTGCACCCCTGCAAACGATGCATCACATTCTGTGCAGGGATGCTCGTCTTGGGCGCAGCTGCACGACCACGGAATACCAAGCTTTTTAACTCCCGACCAACAATCCTACTGCTAACACTAACGCCTAATGAGTTTTGGAACTCTTGAGAAAATTCCATTAACAAGGACTTGAGATTTTGTTCCGCTGCTCTTTTTAGAGTTGACTTGCGATTTTGTTTCACTAATCTTCTCAGAGTTTTGCGGCTACGTTCATCGTTTTTTTTGGTCTACCGGTTCATTTTTTCTGCAGTTTCACTGTTTCGACGTATACTCTTCACAATTACATCATTCACAGTGGATTTAGGCTTCAGTAGAATATCTGCAATTTCACAAACTGATTTCCCACAAAGGTGGTTGTAAGGTCCACCAATTTTATCAACCCTTCTCATTCAAATAGCAACCCTTTTTGAGGCGATACGCAAGAACGCGGAGGGAAAAGGGTTCAGTGAAATGAGGTACTGAAACTTGCTGATACCTCAGTGTTTAGTTGTCATATGGGTTTGAAAAAGGCTCTAGAACGAATCAAATACTCATTTTTCTGGGAAGGAATGAGAACTGATGTCAAGAAATTTTGCTACTCGTGTAAAGAGTGTCAACTCATTCAAGCTGTCAAAATTAGTGACAGAACGCCGATTACGCCTGAATTATTATTTCAGATAGGGAATATAGACATGATAGATCCGATTGATCCTACAAGTGCGAAAGGACATAAGTATATATGGGACCGGGTTGATCAGCATACTAAGTGGGGCGAAGCCCATAAGATTCATTATTGCCAAAAGCAGTGCGGAAAAAACCTCATTGTTATATCAATATAACCTCATTGTTATATTGAATAGTAAACCTCATTATTATTCATTGTTAAACCTCATTGTTATGGCAATAAAAACCCATTGCATACAGAAAGGAAGTTGGACGTCAAGTTCAAGAATTACTAGTTATGTTTGATAGAACCATCGAAATCCGAAATCACTCATCCGATTGTTTGTGTGGCTAAAAAGGATTCTTCAGTAAGAATGTCCATAGATTTTAGAGCTTTAAATGCAGTCACTAAAGTTCCGGTTTTTCCCATGAAAGATATGCAAGAACTAATATTTATTGCAGGATCAGATCATTGGTTAACTAGCTTAGATCTTTTAAAGGGATATTGGCAAATAAAAATTGACGAGGAAAGTAAACGGTTGGCGGCGTTTACTACTCATAATGTGTATCAGTGGAAGAACAATGTCTTTCGGTCTTTCATGAGTGTATGTATGTGATCATTTAATTTTATAGATGTTATGATGTGCATGTAATACAAACCTTCTGAGCAATTCTATCAGTGTTTTCAATTAGAAATGCAGCAGCATACCAATTTCCAGGAAGAGGATTAGTAATATTGATCATTACTGGAACAAAATCAGATTTTAAGGTGATATCATGTAAAAACAAGCGGTGAACTGCAAAGAAATCCGGATAGGTTGAATTCTGAAGGCTCATTACAGGATAACTTCCATACTGTAAATATCTATAAAACAGATTTTTGAAAACCAATAAAAAATTTTGCAAAATGATATTTCAAATATTATATCAGAATGGATTGAAATTTTAACAAAAAAAAATACAATCAATGAAGATTCCATATAGTAATGCCAGTCAAAATTGACTAATTCTGTTATAAATTAGAAATGTTAATTTAATTTAAATTATAAAACATTTCTAACTAAAGCTATCATGAATTGTAAAAAATGGTCATATTTTTAGTAATCAAGACATAATACTAGTAAAAATATATGGATTTGAATAATAAAAATTAATCCACAACCATTTGTATTCATAGTGGATACCAATCAGTTATCTACATCACATGCATTCCTCCAAATTATAATCAGATTTCAAAGATAAAGGTAATAAGAACTGGAACAATGTTCATTGCTTTTATGATTTATCTATTATCTTTTTTATTACAAAATTGCATAGCTACCTTTTCTCATTATTTTAAAGAATTATATTCATCCATATTAACAACTAAATAGCTGAACATCTTTCCTATTAGCCAACTTTAACTGCAAAAGCAAAATCTTTATTTTATCTTTTAATACATATTTTTTAAAAATCAGCAGTGGCTTGAACATACATCCCAAAGAATAGCAGTACCACCAATTATTTTCAAAATTTAATTAATTAATTCCCTTACATTTAATTTATTATTTGAAATTTTATACTTACAAATTTATTAAATACTTATAACAAATAACAAAAATCTAAAATAATTTTCTATGTAATGATTTTAACTAACAATCATAATAAAAATAATTCTTGAGATAATATTGGAGATAGAAGAGCTCTATACGAACTAAAGATTTAGCACTATTGTTATTATTGTAACAGTAGCATAAGTATATTTTTAAACTGGAATAAATTGTTCAGACAATTCTGAAAACCTCACATAAACATGTACTTGCAAATTTCAAGTCATGAATTACGACATTTTATAGTGAAATAATTTTGCATACTTTAATTCCTAGTAACTATATTTTTAAAAAATCCATTTCATAATAGTAAAACAGAATGATTTTAATTAGCTAATTATTTAATCTTTATTGATTACCCTACAAATTCAGTAAGTTTCAATTTATGTTTGTAATTCATATAAATAAATATTAACATTATGTTTCGAATAATTTTTTTTCATAGTGAAAAAGGAAAAGTAATTCAAGTTTTCCTATCAAAACTAATTTGGGTATAGTTATTGTAAAAATAGCATTATATTTTATACAATCAGTGAGGTATTAAATTTAAAAAAGGATTGTAAATAATGGAAAGTAATAAAGTAGAAATGTAGAAAAAAATGTAATAGTTAAATCTTTATACAAGCATAGCTGATGCATAATTTTCTTTTCTTTGGCATTCTGATCTTAAAGAGCCGTAGTCTACTTCAAACCATTTTATCTTTCTTTCTTTTTTTTTTTTTAGTCATTTAGCATTTTTAGAAATGTGAAACATGTATAAAATTAACATGTTTTGAAAAATTATTTCATAAAGCAAAGACATAAAGAGAATAAATGACATATGAGGCAGAATATGTTTTTTGCACTCAGTAGTCATCAGTAGCTTAGTAAGAATAATTAGTACTAGGAACAAGGAATGATTTTTGCACCATTTCCCATTACATTAAAATTTAAAAATGCAATAAAATGCATATATATTTTGTCTCAATGGCACCCACTGCATCTATATCCACCTCTTTCCCAGTCACTATGCCTTAGACATAAGATACTTAAAAGTAAACATACAGATTGATACCCAACTTGGATTATTCAGATCTTGCTGAAATTTTATAGTTCAAAGACACAAAGTCGACTTGGATTCTTTAAGTGACCCAATGATGATAAATTAAGATATTTTCAAATATGCTATATACAGCCAAAAAAAATTAACAAAACAGTGAAAAGAGGATTTAAAAAAATATGTGAATTATGAAAACAAGAGTATGAATTAAAAGCATAGACCACCTTTATTAGTAAATAGGATTATATTCTACTATTCCCGGGGGGAGGGGGGAATAAATATCAAATCAGTAAAAAAAATCCCATTTTTATAAATGCTATATATTTATAGAAAGATTTTTTTAAAAAATTCAAAATTACACAACACTTATATAAAAAGTTTTGAAAACAGATTCTATAATTGTTATTAAGTCAAAATAAATAAAATACAAATCTAATTTTTTAAATCAAAATTTCTCCTTATATATTTTTTTTAATTATTTTAAATGCTACTAACTACAAATAAAATTCTTAGATGCTATTCAATTGACTGTGTTTCACATTTAGAAGAGATAGGCTATTTTAGATAGAGATAGAGATTCATTTCAAAACAGATAATTATTCCTATGCTAATGAGTTAACAGTTAGAAAAATATTGAAACTTTTTTTAACACAATAAAATGATGATAGGCTATCATTTCTTTTAACATTTTAATCATGTTATTTATAAGCAATAATAACTTTACTAATTCTTTGTCAAATATTACAAATATCTACATGAATTGATATAGAGTTTATAACCAATAAACTATAGTATTTCCATTTAAATTAAAAGAACAAGCTTATGTCAATTTGCTTAGTAATTTGCCTTAAATTATTAGCAATTTAAATTTAATGTTGAAAATATAATATTAAACTATGTTTTCTATAATTCAAAAACTAAAATTTTAAAAAAATTCTTAAATAATATTCTAATATCATAGCATATATTGCAGAATTTTTTTAAAATTAGAATTACTTTTTAATTTGAAACTTAGATGATTTAATTAGAAACTAATTGAAATAAAGAAAAACTTGTTAAAAATAAGATAACTCTTAAATACATAAAAAAAATTCTCTAATTATGATAATAAAACAATTATTTTCAAAGCTGATGAATATTCTCAAATGATACTGAATGTCTATTAAACAAAAGTATGAAGGAGAAGAGGAAGAATATTGTTATAGAAGATTTTTCAATCTCAGAAATAACCAAATGAATACAGGAGAATGGCTTAGAAAAGGGTTTTATATAATGATTCATTACTACTAATTTCAATTGATATTAATTGAAATACCATTATTCATTTATTCATAGAATATTGTATCACAGATCATGAAAAAATATTTTCTTAATAATGATTGGATAATTTTCTCAAGTCTGAGAAAGTGAATACTTGATCATCTGATATATAAACTAAGCTTTTAAATCAAGTAAGATGGATTTATTCTGTTTTTAAATTTAATTATTTATTACAAAATCCAATCTATATTTAAAAACAGAAGAAACACAGCTTTATTTTTGGGCTCAAAGTCTATCCATAGTGCACTTAAGCTTTAATCTGAGTCAGTTTTGAAGTAGTCATTTATTGATGTGGATCAAAGAAAAAAAGTCATTTATTGATGTGAAGAAAAAAATGGTACTACAATGTTAGTCGTACAATTTCTTTTTTAATGAGTTTGAGGCTATTTTATTCATCTATTAAGAACAAGGGATTTCAAACTTATTTTACTAGTAACTACTTACTGGAACCTACGTAAATACCAAAATTTTAAAATAAATAAGATCATGAAGAATTAATGATAGATTTTTAAAAAAACTTAATATAGCTATTTATTGCAGTTAGATACTGTTTTTTTTAAATCTGTATAATTTTATTCCACACTATTAATGAATCTAAAACAGTAGCAAATAAAAAACTGTCATGAAAATATCTATTAGAAACTGCCATAAAAATATATGTCACCTTAATACCATTCTCTTTCACTTGTCTGGGATGAGAATAAAATGCCAGATACTTGGAAGAAACAACTTTTGAAAGAGTTACCATTCACATTTGAAAACATTGTTATGCATCCTAAGACAGATTTAATGGAATAAGTGAATTGCTTTTCTTTTTCATTTGACAATTTCTATAATTAAATCAGAGTTAAACTCTATTATTTTACTTTAAAATTGAATATTTTTCGGCAGACCCATTGAATCAGGACAAATCACAAGGGTTAGCATTAACCTCAATGATTAAAGCATTTCTCAGAAAATATATTTACATCAAAGTTATTAATGCCTACAGTAGAATAAAAAATCATTTCATAATAAAGTGATTTTTTGTAATATGTATAACAATAATGTTAAAAATTAGGCTTAATGCTTATTTTTATATCATAAAATTAGTAGTGTAGGAATATGAAAATTATTTATGCAAATTTTGCATTGTCTTATCTATTTTAATTTTCAACAATATGAATTCAGAAAAAAAGAATTAAGGACAAAAGTTTTGAGCCTAAATTTCTTATTATGATTAACAATTCAAAAATTATCAACTTAAATTTTAAAATATATAATAATTAAATTATTTCATTAATTGCAAGTTAAATTATTCTAAATTAATTAGATATTGCAAAAACGTAAAGTAATATATATATCAGATACTCTTCACAATTATAACAACTAAGATATCATTGTCATGACATTTTAATAAATGCATTAAAATAAATTAAGAAATTATTTAAGCTTACACAGCAACAGTTTTAGATGGACAGTGGAAACTCCCATTGGCTTTGTATTGAAAAGATGCAAAGGTAACTTGCACTGGAATGGTGTAATGAAATAACTGGACATCTTTGTATGAACGAAAAGGAAAAAGTTGACGAGCTTCCAATATTTGAGTTTGAAGTGAATCTAAAATATATTTAAAGGAAGAAGAGTTGTCATTGAATAACTGACATCTATTTATAATGTATTATATGGCATCATATACTAAAATAATATTTATTATGTTAAATTTTTAAAAGAAAGAATTTATATATCCAGAAGCAAATTTTCTCAATCTAATTTCCAACTTGAAACTATTATAGTAAAGCCTATCAATATCATATATATGCTTTCTTCCAAGATTTTTTGCATATAATTTTAATATTATTGCTAATTTTTAATTATTATAGTTAAAAATCCATAGTTGAGTGTCTTGACTTTATAATAACTCTTTTATATATGATAAACCTTTTAAGTAATTTTAGGCATTTTTAAAAAAAAACCTTTTCAAAATAAAAAAAAAGGCATATTCTAACACTCTCAAAGAAATTAATATGTATTTTAAGTTATAGACCTCTTTAAATAATGCATAAGCTTGTAATGTATTGAAATTTTCTTGTTAAAATCATTTAAAACAACAAAGCTGATTTTATTAAAAATAATATTTTGTATACATTTATTTTATTTTATTTTCACATCTAAACAGAAATTAAAGTCTAAAAGCAATTTATATATATAATAAATATATTTCTGTAAAAAAATATCTTCTATAATTATTCAAAATGTAAATTTATTGCAAATTTGAAATAAACAAAACACCATTCACATAAAGAGGTAGTACAGAATTTTGCTTAAAAAATAACATTTTCTTTTTAAATTGTAATTGGTTAATTTTTTTTTATTTATTTTTTTTAGCCTACCATAGGAGTCCATAATGCAGTTCAACCTAATAAATATGAATTTGATACATTATATCTAAAGAATTGAAGTTTTTTGTTATTAACATAATAAGATATGGAATGATAAATACTCACTGATATTTTTAAAATTTTGATAGATTTAATAAGTAAGTAAAAAATAATGACATTTTCTGACTAGACTATTATGGAATTACATAATATCAGAGAATGTTAAGTATTTCATATCTTATTATACTCATAACAACAACCTAAGAAGGATTTTTCAAACATGAGATAGCAAAACATGAGCTTGAACCTGTATTATCTACTTTTATAAAAGAATAAAAAAATCAAATTTAGGCAATTACATTACATATCTTTTTTTATATTGTTGATGTTAAACAGTATTTTATTTAAAAGTATGATAGATTTTCAGAATTACAAAATAAGGGGGGGCGGTAACATATTTAAAATGGCTTTAGGAATTTTCTCAATAAAATTAAAATGCTGTTAGTATTTCATCTTTTGATGCAGGAATTCTGTTCTCTTAAAGATAAGACCTCAAATGATGAAAATACTTTGGTGCTATCGATAAATTTCTTAGTTTAGCTATGATCAGCATCTTTTGTTATCTGTTTCACAGATAAAGATCAGTGTTGCTTTTAACAGTATTATTCTGATTCTGATTTAAAAAAACATCCATTTAAAACTAGAACATACTTTTAATTTTAAAAAAAAACAGCTAGCAAACTACTTTATAAAGAATATTCTTATCATATTTTTTTTAAAAAAACAGCCATCAAATTTAAAAAAAAAAATGAATTTTACTAAATATGATTTGAAAGAAAGTCAAAAACTTCTAAAAATTAGAAAGTCTTACACATAAAAAGTTAAGAGAGTTTTTCATTTGAAAATTAAGATTTTTATTTTAAAGGAAATAACAATTGAAGATATAAAATGGCTAATTTAGTAGCCAGAAATAACTTCTTCAATATCCCAGTTATAATATAGTTTAAAATAAAATAAGCTAATAAATAAGAAGTTTATCAATAAATGATTTTTATATACAGTTATAAAAGGTAAATTGATGTTAGAATTTTGTGAATATATAAATAAGCCTCACAATATATATATATATATATGAACTTACTTGATTCTTATGTAAACAGAAAATAAATCTAATTACTCATAAAACTGGATAATTTGTGTGGGTTAAGAGGGGCAAATAAAAATTAGTAGTTGCACTTCATAATTATAAAACTTTTTTAAAAACCTGTACCAAATTTTTCCATTTGGATATATAAGATAATTAATCCAGAAAATCCCAAAATAATAATCTAGTCATAAAAGATAGATTTTATACTCATACTCAAATCAAATTATTTTTAAATATATATCATATAATTAATCATAATGTAAAAAAATGTTATTTAAATTTTTGATTAAAAAAGACTTTCTTATCAAAGAAGAAGAAAGAAAAAGTACAATTAATCTAAAATGAATTTTGTTAACAGTCCTGACATGAGAGTTAAATATCAAGAAAGGCAATTAAGATATCATATATTTGGTATCTAACAATTTCAATAGTAGTATTATATATCTATTACAAAATATAATTTAAAAATTTACAAAAGTTTTCAGCAAGTGGTAATTTAATGTAAAATTACTCAACACACATAGAAAATAAATTATATATAAATTTTGAAATGGAAATTAAAATCATAGAAAATAAAGGAAATGTCATGAATCTACTTCACACTTTATTTTGCTTTAAATGTACATATCTTATCATCTCAACTTCTTCAAATTTGAGAAAAAAAAGTGTGAATAATTATACATTGTCTAGTAGGAAAAGAAAGGGATTCTTTCCTTCAAATCAAATATTTTATCAGATAACAAACAAATATCAAATAAATTTCAGTCGGTGTATTACGAAAGAAAAGAAAACCTACCAGAATTCACTTCCCTCTGTAAAAATAAGAGAAGAAAAAGAATCCAGATTTCAGTAATGATCATTGTTTATTACTTATTTTAGCATCTCGGAATAACAATTGTCTGATCACAATCTAAAAGAGTGAAAAAACGAACAGAAAAACAATAAATAGTAAATAGAAGAGACAGTAGAAGTGTTTTCTTTTCTAAAGATAATATTTCGAATTCAACGTACTTTTGTTATGAAATTAATGTTACTCCCACGTAATGCAAACATCTAGATGCCAGATTAAAATAAGATTTAAAATATGACTGGAATGTAATACATTGATGTTGTAAAATGCTCAATGTCGTGCAATATTTTGTTACGTCAAATCGTTCCTAGATCTTTTCTCTAATAAGAAACAGCCAATTTCAAATTTTCCTTTAATGACTAAGATTATAGTTAGAAGCTTCAGAATGGAGAAACGAATATTCCGATTAAATTCCTCCATAAATACAAAATTAAATAAGATTTGATGCGGCTATTTTATGGATGATTGAAATTCCTCTTGTTAGTATCTAATTCTGTGTACTCCATAATGGGCTAGACATTTCTTTTTTTCTCATTATCTGATCTTAATTCAAAATTTCCACAATATCCCTAATGTCATACAACAGTATATTTATCTCAAAAAATCATTCAATCACGTATCAATATGTGAAATATAATTAGATAGATTGGATATAAAAATAGAGTTGCTAGAAAGAAAAGCGTTTTTGACAGAAAGGAACCATTTATTTGCTTCGTGAATCAGAAAAAATATTTGGACTCTTAAAACATCCTCAATTGGCGACCAATAATTTTTAGAAAAAAGTTATATTTAGTGATGAAAGTAAATTTAACATTTTCTGCAATGACCGCCTCATCGCACCAGATGGAGAAAGCCAATACTGCATTGGGTCCTAAAAATTTTCATCAAACAGATAAACTTTGCAATACATCATGGTTTGGGGTTATCTGGCTTCAAAAGGGGTAGGAAATCAAGTTTTTATAGATGGTATTATGAATCATATAGTTTATATGATGTTGTAGCGTTAGTCTTATAAGCCAGATAATATCCTTCGAACTGAAGGGTCCCTTTTGCTCGATCGGTATGTTACTCAGCTACAGGCCCAAACGTCGCAGGTTCGTACAGAGCCTTTCAATCACTACATTGGTGAGTAAAAGAAGGTAGGTGTTGGTGCGTTTTTGTTACAAATGCTCTATAGAAGTCCTTCAAATTTTTGGTTTATAAAGTTTGTTTTCTTTTTTTCTGTAGTTAACTTCTGGATATTTGGTAAGATTTTTTGCCTTTATTTCTAGTACTTAGATTTATGTATTTAAGAGCTGCAAAATAAATCTTTAAAACTGAGTAATTCAACTTTTATCGTTTCCGACTCTCCGTTCCCGCCGAAAATGAATCTTCAATAATTCAGGAACTATCAATATTCAAAATGTATCAGTCAGCTAATACGAACTATTTCAAGAGTGGTAAACCCACCAATGAGCTTATAATTCGCATAGGCCAAAGACAAAATGAATCAGCCAATATAACTGTGTCCAATAAAGATCCTGCATCCAAAATCCCTAGAATGAATCCTTTTCTCACACAAGCTTACATTAAACAGCAAGTAAATATGCATAGTAATATTTCAAACCTAAAATTTACTAGGCAAGGTAAAATAATATTTACAACATCGGATCCTGTTTGCGCTGCCCAAATCTTAAACTTAGATAAAATACTAGGCATCCCTATTTCTACCGGTGTTATTTGGGAAAATGTTAATAAAAGATTCTTACTATTTGATATACCAGTGCAAACCTCTCTCGAAGAACTAGATGATAAAATAACTCACAATAATTATGTAGAAATTGTTGAGATTAATTAGTGAATCTTCCCTGTCATCGTCACAATACTTGGCACCGCTTTACCTGAATCAGCTAAAATTTGGTTTACAAACCAAAAAATCCAGAAGTTTATAGATAAACCTCGTCAATGCATGAAGTGTTACAGCTTCATGCATCCAACAAAAATTTGTGTTAAGCAGATCTGTCACATCTGTGGTGAATCTCATGAGGGCCAATGCAAGAGTCCTGAAAAGTGCATCAATTGTCAGGGTCCACACTCAGTGACAGCGAAATCCTGCTCCCACTACATCAGGGAACGACAGATTTTAGAACTCAAATGCTGCAATCATTTAACAACCGGAGAAGCCAGACACCTCTTTCAATAATCCTCAAATTCAAGTTATTCAAACGTTGTCAAATCAAACATGTCTGTAATCGAAGTGGAGGAAGCCATAAATCAAAAAATCGAAGCTTTAGTTAAAAATATTAGAGATAAATTAGAACACCAAACAAAAATGCTTATTTAAATATTTCAAAAAAACTGTTGAAAAATTACTGCAAAATCTTGTCAGTATATTTAACCAGGCAGAATCAAACAAAACTCCTGGTAGGGAAAAGAAAGCTACAAAATCCCTGACTCAAAATGCGGGCACTCCGATGAATTGGGATGCAGGTGGTCCTTCAGGTTTATCTTAGTACAATGTTTAATTTTTGTTTTTCCACCCTTTTTTGTTTCTGTTTTTGCTTTTCAGTTTAAAAACAACGGAATTGTTTTTTCTCTCGTTTCATAATTCGAATTTACAAGCCTGGTTTTTTAATGCCCTTGCTTTTTTAATATCTTTCCTTTTGTTTTCTCATATTTGATACAAATCCACATAACCTTAATTTTTCTATTTTTGAGCATTTGATAAACCTTTTTGCATTTTTGGATGTTTTTTCACGTCCAATTCTTGCTTTTAGATACACATATATATTATTTCGATATAATGATATCTTTGATTTGAAAAATTCAATTCAGGAAACTATTTGTAGTGCAAAATGAAATTTTTGAACGAAAAAAAAAATGCCACTTTATATTCAAACTATTTTTAGTGAATTGTAGCGAAGAGTTTCCTCTTTGAATATATAATAAAATATTTTGAAACTTTAAGATGCGGCGTTCTATTTGATCATAGGTAATCTTTTTTAATTTCTATATTCGAAATTATTCTGTCACAAGATATATTATGCCTTGAAATGGAGTGGGCAAATGAAATGATTTTACTATTTTCGAAAGTTTTTGCAAAATTTTAAGGGAAAATAAATTTTTTATGCATTTTATTCACCTACCTCCCCCCCCCCAAAAAAAAACGAAAATAAGTGTAAAATAAATAAGAGGATTATTATAGTTTTAATGATTTAGTTACAACGAAACGAAGGAATTATTTTTACATTTGATTTCAACAAAAATAATATATAACTATGTGTTGAACTAACTCATTACTCAAAATTATTTCTTTATTCAAGTAAATATAATAAGGATTTAGCAAAAAATATTTTCTATAACAAAAAAAAAACCATTTTCTTTACATAACATGAAACAATATTAATTTAAATATGAACCGGCTAATTCTATTCATATATTTGGAAACATAAAATGGATATTGTTATTTTACATATCTTAGAACTACATTTGGCCTTATTTTCAAACGGAAACAATTATTCTACTAACAAATGAAGGGGAAAGTGTTTCTCTGTCAATAAACAGGTTTCAATTTCCCTCAATTCACAAGATAAATCAAAGGAACAGTGTTGTCACTAGAATAATCGGATTCTATTGAACCTTCACAATCATTTTCATTTTGAGAACTTGAATAAGTTGGCTAATTTTGTTCATATATATGTAGTTGTTGTTACTTATGGCACTTGCCTTTGGACAAGCCCCGCTGATGAAAGCCTCTTTAGATTTAAGCCTAATGAGCGTCTCTTGTTTTCGAAGTAACGCCAACTAGGGCCAAGAGTACGACTTAGCTACACACTCATCACACTTTCGCTTGCACAGCCCCTTTTTACAGGGGGGGGGGCACAGTCACACATCTCACAGATAGCACACAGAAGAACAATCATGCCCGAAGCGGGACACTTATCCGGGACTCCCAGAACACGAGGAAGACGAGCTACATCTGAACCAGAGAGCCGGCATTCACATACATAAAAACATAAAATGCATGTTGGTATTTTACATATCTTATAATTTCATTTTGATTATTTTCGAGTGAATACAGTAACTAGATGAACAAATGAAGGAGTCAAAGGAAAATTGTTTCTGTCACCAGCCACAAATTCCCACTATCGAAATTCCCTGGATAGATCAGAAAGACAGAGTAATCACAAGAATAATCGGATTCTGGTGAGCCTGCGCCATCATTTTCATTTTGTGAACTTAAAACGAATTATCAAGTTTTAAGCAAAAAGTTTGTCTTCAATAAAATCCTCTGAGAATTTTCGATATCAAACAGATTTTCTAGCTCAGCCATTCTTCAACGGTAAGACCTTTTCTAGTTATTTTATTTCACTATCTTAACTGAAGAAAAAAAATACCTTTCTTCAAGATGGAAGACAAAGGTGATAGCATCTAAAAAACCTTTACATATGAGTAACTATATGGCAATATAAATTGATGTTAAAAACAGACAAAATTAAGGAGTGAAAGTCACTTTTCAGCCGCTAACTTATAAGATATTACAGTTATTGAAAAACTTTAAATACAGAAGTTGTTATTCTTAATGAAGCGTTAATTTGGATAACTGGATTTATTTTTATATCTTTAATATTAAAAAATTACATAGAAATGAAAATTTCAACCTAGCACCACCATTTTAACCCCCTTTGAGCTAGATGGGCCATTTACGAATTCGCCCGAGATTTCTGGGAACATGTACCAAGCCAGTTAAAACCCAAATTAAATTACTCTAATTATATGTATATATATAATAATAAGAAGTAACTGAAGAAATTTTCTCGAAGTCTGTAATTTGGCCCCACATACGTTTCAAGCGATGTGATCACACATGAACATGAAAAAAAAAAGTAACAAATATATTAGGGAAATTTTATTCTTGAGAAAGGAGAATATATTAGATAGCTGGAAATCACGTTTTTATCCTTTTTCTTCATTATTACCGATTTAACTTTTTAGGGTGGACTTTTTCAAAAGGTCTTTGTTAGAGATAAATGAAGTATCCTAAAAATTGAAATCTGAGCATTAACCGAATAAGAAGGCAGAAATCATGGAAAAGCGACAGACCATGCGAAAGTATTTTGAACTTTTAAAGTTTCAGTTGGGAATTTAACCCTTTGCGGTCGTATATGTACTGTCGGCCACCATTCAAGAAGGTGCATCATTTTGACATTTTATTTATTCCTTTTTTAAAATTTTAATCGTTAAAAACATCTACAGAATGTTAAAATGATGCAGATTAATTTTCAGGGAAACTCAACTTAAAGCAGTTGCATGTATTTATTTTTTGGTGTAATAAACAGTCCATGTATTAGGTGAATAATTGTGCATCGAATTCCTTTTCCGACAGCAAAGGGTTAACTGAAGCAGCATTTTAAGTTCTGCATATATTACAGTTAGCGTAGGGAAACGTGAACTGGTGTTGCTCAGAAGCGAATGCGAAAATTGGGTTCTAATAATTACGAAAAAGTTTTTTGAGGAATGCAGAAAAATTTAAATTATTACAATGCCTTCCCTTCTCAAGCCTTATATGATAGCAGGATCCTTACTGTCTTCTGATTCTGCGGAGATGGAATAGCATAAACTTGAGTTCATGTAATTAAGTCATAA
The DNA here is from genome assembly GCA_026289955.1 of Argiope argentata. Lineage (NCBI taxonomy): Eukaryota > Metazoa > Arthropoda > Arachnida > Araneae > Araneidae > Argiope > Argiope argentata. The sequence continues at coordinate 1,469,442 of JAOUZG010040121.1, forward strand.
TTATCTTTAAAATGCGGATAAATTGAAATTTTTACATAAAACTGTGTGTGAGTAAACCAATAAGAGATCAATCATAATAAAACCATTTAAAAAAATTCCCGATAAAGCACAAATTGGTTCCACAAGTGAGATTTGTATAACTAGTGCGTTTCTTAGTATCTTCTTGTTACTTATGGCAATGGCTTATGGACAAGCCCCCCGTTTATACAGCAGCAGAATTAAGCCGAAAGGAGCGTCTCTTGTTTTTGAAGTAGTGCCAACTAGGGCCAAGAGTACGACTTAGCTACACACTCACCACATTTGCTTGTACAGCCCTTTTTTACAGGGGGTCACAGTCACACATCTCAGAGATAGCACGCAGAAGAACAGCCATGCCGGGAATCGAACGCGGGACCCTCAGAACACGAGAAAGATGCGCTACCTCTGTGCCAGAGAGCCGGCTCTTAGTATCTTAAAATGTGTAAGTCTCTTGTTACAGTATTTCATTGATGAATTTAAATGTAAATACTTATTCTTTAACTTCATTCACGAAACGCTTTTTGTAAAAAATGATACCAAAAACCCTATTTACTTGTTAAAAACGGATTTCCTATTTTAAGGTTCAAATATTTAATAAAATTAAAGTTACAATGAAAATCCAATTTAAGCGACTGCCCAAATTCAGCAAATAACTATTTAAAGCAAATTTACTTTCCGTTAGTCTCTAATATTTTTCCATGTGTTTTATTGTTAGTTGCATGCATTCTTGGGATTATAAAAATAAAAAAACATAAAATCTAAAAATGGCGACTCGAAATTTTTTCATGTGAGGAAAGGAATCCCAAGGAAAAATGTTAAATAAAAAGTTCACACCTGATCTAAGCAGCAATAACAATAAAAATAATAAATAAATAAATTAAATACAATAAAAAGATCTCAAATTTCAAGTTATCATGTGAGAACATTATTACTTTTTAAGTCATTATTTATCTAAATTAATTTAAATCATTAACCAATTTAAACCGGTTTGAAACAATCAC
>JAOUZG010040121.1:1475901-1489846 GCA_026289955.1 Argiope argentata
ACACACACACACACACACACACACACACACACACACACACACACACAAATGGAATCTAAATGTTGATTGAATAACGAATAATTAAAAAAAAACTCTGATGCAGATAATATGAATAATAAAATCTCTGATGTAGATAATGTAATAATTATGTGCCGGATTGTGATCTTTTTTTTTTTTTTCTAAAATAACCATTTTGACCCATTCAAAGATCATTTTTTCTGATCATAATATATTAAAATATTTTTAGGGCTGATATTCTCTTTAGAAAAGTGACGTTTAGCTTGATAGAAAAATTTAGATTAATCAGTAATTAAGTAACAAATCAAGACACGCCATTCTCTGTTCAATAAAGAACTAAAACATCTAAATTCCTGTCTTAATGAGAAAATTTCCAGACTTTATCCCAACCTACATAACCATAAATGATTGATTAATTTGGAGGGAAGCATACTTCAAATGATCATAGAAAAGGTTAAAAGACTCTCTGGATTTAATTTATTAGAAAACAAGTCAATGCTTATCAAATGCATATTAGTCAATAAATATTTCGCTGATTTATTTCGAAATCTCAGTAATTTAATGACCGTGTGAAAGAGTAAAATCTTATTACTTCTAGTAATCAAAATGATTATTATAGACAAAAAATAATCTCGTCATAAATATAAAATTACTTCGAAATTCAACTTAAATAGAATTTCTATTTCTCAAGTTTGCGACTGTCAAATGGAATAAATACTCTTTTTTATTTTGTAATGAACATTTATAAATAATTTACATTTGTTTAGCTTTCTAAGAAATAATTTTTTAAAAATAATGTTTTTTTTAATGTAAATATTTAGTACAACAAAGCGTAAAATATTGAGAATTTAGTGCACCACTTTTAAAGCAGGTTTAGATTTAGATGGACAAGTTGCAGTAATTTTCAACGTCTTGCATCTGCTTTGGTTTAAAAAAAAACATTAACTTTTACTAAGAATTATATATAGCCCTTTAAAAATATTTAATTTTTCTTTTTAAAGATACTTTTTTTGTGTGTGAAGAGTTTGATCCGTTTTCAAACATATTTAACGCTAACAAAACTAAACAACAAAAAAATGCGCATTTTCACACAGCCTATCAATATTTTTAAAGGAATGAAATGCTCGCGTTAGATTATGTGACAGTTCTTAAATTTGCCGAAACAATTTGATTTGATTATTGTAATTACTACCATATATTGATTTATAACGCATATCTATATTTAAAGAGAATAATACTTCAAAATTTCTAGAACTAAGATACTTCATTATTTAATGTAACTCATTGAACGTATATGCTTCTCAATTTTTTTTAAAAATTTAAAATCTAAATACTATTAACAGTAAAAAAAATCATAAACTAGTTTTTGAGAACGAAAGCAACTAAAATTATTTTTAAAGACAAAAGGCAATAGTGAAAAGGTTAAATGAGCTGACTTTAAGTGTTAACAATTGGATTTAATAAGTGTTAGAATACCCATAAATAAGTTCACTTTAGTAAGAATTCGACCATTTAATTAATAGTAATTCTATTTCTTTGGAATAATAAATACCATCCATGTGGTTTTTATACCAAAAAATCAAATTTTCGTAATATGTTTAGTAATATAAATTTTCATGAAAGCATTTACCCTGAATGTACTTTTTAAGATCCTTTTTAGTGCTGAAAATAATCCTAAGAATTCATAAAATGAGTTCTAAGAATAATACGTCTCAAGGTTTCTTTTTTTAATTGGGACTTCATACTGAGAGAATTTAAATTATAACAATACATTTCTTGTCTATCACAGAATTAAAAAAAGATATTTCGTATTTGTTTCTTTCATTTAAAAATAAGAAATAAATATCAAAATAAGTAGAAGGTAAACATCACTATTAAAATTATTATTTCATCTGTTAGTATTCATTCGTTATTGTAGTTTGTGATAAATTATGTTAAGTGTTCTTTAAAAAATTTTAACACGTGCAGAAAACTATTGAAAGAATTCTGTTGGGAAATGCGAATCAATAAATGTATATGATAACTGAGAAAACTTGTATTTTCAATTTTTAAAAGTTGTATTTGTTTGTCTCCACACTTAAAAAAATGCCCAGAAACCGGATGTTTTCAAAAACTCAGCCCCTCCCCCCCCAAAAAAAAAAGGTGCAAAGATTTTGAGAGCGGATAATGGAAGAATGGACAAGAAACGAAAATAGAAATGCCCAAACATCCCCTCGGCAAAAGGTCAAGGTGAGGTCAATGTCATACCCTTTTCTACATGAAGGGAGAAAAAGATGTGACATCGAATTTCTGGTAAAAGCCCCCCCCCCCTCTTCTTCCTCATTTTACGATAGCTGAGAATTGTTGACTTGTGATTCAGTTAGAGAACGAAAGTAAATTGGACCTTACTGATCTGGAAACAAATCTGAAATAAATGAATCCTGAGAAAATTATTCTGAAATTTGAACTAAATTTTGTTTGAATTTGGAACCATTAGAGTACAACATACCTGTAAATTAAACTAAGTTGCTTATTTGGCGGTGCAGAAAGAAATCGTTTGGTTCATATCTTTGGCACGCTGTATTTCATTCGATTAATAATAATGTCCGAATACTATTATATTATTAATCATTTAGCAACTCATTTAATAATTTTGATATATTGATTTAATTCTATTAATATCTTAGAAATTTTCCGAATATCACTGCTTTTAAAATGATTTGTTAACCCTTTTTTTATATTTCTATTTATGCTTATTACCCTACGTTTTATGCTACGTTAGACTTGAGTTTTCATTTTCATTCAATTTCTTTCTTCCTTTTGATTTCTTTTAATAAACAGGAAACAAAAATTGTGCGAACTAGATTGCGAAGCAGGGAGGAGAAAAAGCCCCTAGCTTAGCAGTGCGATATAGAATTTGAGCCCCCTCCCCCTCCTAAGCTCTAGAATAACGAAGCAACTGCTTCCAACACCTGTGTGGAAATTCGTCATTGATTAAGACATATATTTGATTTATTTTGATACATTACAGCCGGCATGTATCACCGGTGATTCACACACCGGCTTCACACTTATTTAGAACAAATGGTTTTGATACAGTTATTCATTTCTAATGTTTTATCTTTTAGAAATTTTTCGATTATCATTGCTTTTGAAATGATTTATCGATCTAGTTTTGTATTTCTAGTCACACTTATTTTTCTCTATATTTGAGTTTACTTTTCATTCATTTTTTTTAATAAAAAAGGAGGGTTAGAATTTGACAACAATTTAAAAAAAAAGAAAGAAAGACCCTAGATGAGCATTGCGATATAGATCTTGACCTCCCAACCCCCCTTCTCGTTCTAGAGTCATGAGGCCCACTGCATTCAACGCATATGTGGAAAATCGCCACTGATTAAGACATATATTTGACTTAATTTGATACATTACAGCCGGCATGTATCACCGGTGATTCATACACCGCCTTCACACTTATTTAGAAAAAATGGTTTTGATGCATTGAATTATTTCTAATGTTTTATATCTGAGAAATTTTTCGAATATCACTGCTTTTGAAACGATTTATCGATCTAGTTTTGTATTTCTAGTCACACTTATTTCTCTCTATATTTGAACTGACTTTTCATTAATTTTTCTTTTTGAATAAAAGAGGGGGTTTAGAATTTGACTACAATTTTAAAAAAAGGCCCTAGCTGAGCAATGCGATATAGATCTTGACCCCCCCCTTCTCGTTCTAGAGTCATGAGGCCCACTGCATTCAACACGTATGTGGAAAAGCATCACTGATTAAGTTGTATATTTGATTTAATTTGATACATTACCGCCAGGACGTATCACCAGTGATTCATACGCCGGCTTCACACTAATTTAGAACAAATGGTTTTGATTCATTGATTTATTTCTAATGTTTTATGTCTTAGAAATTTTTCGAATATCATTGCTTTTGAAATGATTTATCTATCTAGTTTTGCATTTCTATTCACGCTTATTTCTCTCTAGATTTGAATGGACTTTTCATTTTTATTCAGTAACTTCCCTCCTTTCTTTTTTGAATAAAGGGGAAAAATATTAAAACTAGACTACAATGTAAAAAAAAATGGCTTTAGCTCAGCAATGTGATATAGATCTTGACTCACTCCCGCTCTAGTCATGAGGCGACTGCATCCAGCGCCTATGTTGTTCGCCAAATTGCAACTGATTAAGATGTATATTTGACTTGATTTGAAACATCAACGGCGGCACGGGTCATCAGTGACTCGCACATTGTAATTGTTAATCCCTTGAACGACAATTTATTTTCAGTCAGCACTGCTCTGTTAGAAGATTTAATTTTCTTAGTTTTAAGGGGAGGGATGGATATAGAAACTTACGGTTTTGTTGCTCAAATAATTTGTTGCTACTAAAAATAATATTTGTTTCACACATTTATATGTTTATATAAATGTTTATATATATATATATATATATATATACAAATTACTTTCTAACGGTTACTAGAAGAAAGCACACAAGTATATCAAAGCAATAGACACGATATGACTTACACATAATTCTTTCAGAAAAAGCATCAAATCTCAATAATTTCTGGCGAGTCCAGCTCGTCATTGTCAGTTTATTCAGGAAAGTTTATAACGAGCTGGACTCGTCCTTTCTGTTCAAGGGGTTAAAGCAGTGGTTATCCTTGTTGTAAAATTTTATTTTAGTCTTTAATTCAGTGCCACCCGACCGATTTTTTTCAGTACCGCCGAAAAAGTAAAGCTATATTTAATTAGCCTCCCACCGGCGAAAAACATGCAGTGTCGGCGTAAACGTATTAATTCCAAAAAGAGGATATACCATGCGATGGGATTTGCATCTTATAACATTTATATAACTCAATATAATTACAAATCTTTTAACAATGGCCTCTTTGAAGTCACTTCGTAGCGTGACGAAGACCAATGGGCCCCATTGATCTTTTTGAATGCATGACAAATTATATGCCCCTCAGGAGCTTGAAACCGGATGCTAATAGATGGTGAAACCAGGTGAAAAGTTTTCGCTTATGACCTAAATACTACTCAGGGCCCCTTAAAACTCACCGGTTCCGATAAAAAGCATACCCTTCGAAAAAAAAATCTTTTACGCTAAGATTTGATTTCAAATTTATATCTAAATTCAATAGAGTAAAGAAACCTTAACGCAGAACTAATCGCATCATATAAATTTATAGAAAATGTTCCTTTCGTAGCATTCTGTAGTTTAAGATATATATTATTTACTAGTAGACTTTGGTAATTATCTGGTCAGATAGGAATATTGATTGCTTTTTAATTCAAATAAACATCTAACACATAAATTTATTCGCCTTTTTTCAAGTGTCTATCATTGACGCCTACTGGAGTCGCGATATTTTAGTAACCTCGCTCTTGATCATTTCATTGTGTAAAGGAATCTTCCTAGTGAAGTCGAATCCCGAGACATCAGTGTTACTAAAAATGTACTTGTCGGGGTAATCTGTCTCCAAATTGCACATTGTCTTTCATGGTGCTGTAACTTTACTTTCTAATCATTCATATAAACTCAATATAATAACAAAATCTTTATTTAGATTTCAAAAATAAAAGAAAATCACACGATTAAATCTTTACTGGAATAATGAAAATGGTTTGATTTTCATTGCAACAATAAAATTTGCTTTGGAAATTATGCAATTAAAAAAACTTGTCAAATTTTTTTAAAAAAATTACAAGATGCATAAATTTGTTTCTTTAAAAAGCTTTTTTTTAAAAAAAAAATTTAAAACTGGGCAAAAAATCTTTCAACAATATTTTTGGAAGTTATTACTGGAAAAAGTCTAAATCTCTTTTGATTTTTAATTAAATTTCCAATCGGAGCTTCGAAAAATTTGCTTTAATGTGCTCAATTTCACCCTTTAAAGTATATTTGTTCTAAATTAAACAGCTATACGTTAAAAATTCTGATCTATAGAGCGCCAACACACACGCACACATCTTTCTCAATTTGAAGAACAAGTAGTGATTAGATTTAATACATAGTATAATGATTTATATGTTTTGCATTTTTATGGAAAATTTAATTTAGAAAGATTAATCTATGTTGTGATTGATGTTTAACTTATCGAGGAAAACCTCAAACTATATCATATTTTTTAAAGAATTTAATGTGAAAAATGTACAATTGATTATGCCATACCTATATAATAGCTATCCCATATCTATATAACGTGATTTCGGGGAGTACTACAAGGGAAATATCTATACGAATTATTTAGTACTATACTACAAGGCAAATATCTATACGAATTATGTAGTACTATACTACAAGGCAAATATCTTTACGAATTACTTAGTACTATTCGAAATTTTTAAATTTCACATAAAAAAATGACCAAAATAATTATGTTTATATCATTTTTTTTTAGTTTCCCATATCTACATAGTTTATCCAAAATATTTATAATGTTTGTGTAAGCTCTATAAATAAGGAAATAAAAAAATAATAAAAGGAAATGAAAAAAGTGACACTTCATTTCGATATTGCCCAAATATCACAAATAAAAATATTCATTTCTTAGTTTTTAACACTGAAGAAAAAGCACGCATTTAGCTATTTGTTTGAGTTACGAAAATTGATTAAATTTTCTTACAACAATAAAAATTACCTTTGAAATTTTTGAAAAAAAAAATCCTTTTTTAAATTCTAATTATTTTTTAACCAACCAAGTTGTTCTCATTAAAAATAATAATTTTTTGAGTATTAAAATTGTTTAAGAATTATTTTCGTATAATACTATTTATAGAAGTTATCAATGAAAAACGATAACATTTTGATAAATTTTTAATAAATTTTAATTAAATTTTTGAAATTTCACTCTTAGATGCTCGTTTTAAAGCTTGAAAAGATACATGTGCAAATTTTTTAGCTTTATGTCATATTATCTTCCTTGTAAAGCACCGACAGATGCGCACCCTTTTTTTTAATAATCGATATTAAGTACATAAATCCGCCGACGTTCTGACACAGAGATAGCGCATCTTCCCTGCGATCTAAGGGTCATGGTTTCGATTCCCGGTTCGGGCATGGTTGTTTTTCATCTGTTCTATCTGTAAGATGGGTGAATGTGCCTCCTTGTGAAAAGGGGCTGTGTGAGCGTGAGGAAATAAGACACACTCTTGGTTCTAGTTGGCGCTACTTAAAAAAAGAGACGCATCCTCGGCTTAAAATATCTGGCTGTGTCAGTAAGGTATCCATGGCAAGTGCCATAAGAAACAACAAGCACTTAAATCCTTTTAGACAGGAGAATCTAGACTAATGCAATAACATGTTACGATGCTATGCAATAAAAATTCAAATCCCCCTTTATATATATATATATATATATATATATATATATATATTCATTTTTGAAAATCAACAAAAATTGTTGATACTGTGAGAATTTCTTGAATTTCAGAAACTTCCAGTTAATGATTTTATGCATATTTTTACTTCATTTCAGATATATTGATTATTTGAATACTGTATTAATATACTAATATTTAAAACATTTTAGTTTATTCAATTCCTACTCTTATTCAATACTACTTCCTATTAGCTCACACTTTTCCTATATATATCTTGTTCAAATTTTCAATCGTTAATAAAATGCTTTCTAATCATCCAATCAAATTTAAGTACATTTTTTAAAACTTGTAGTGGATGACATTTGATGCTAATACAGTTTTTCAAATATTAATTCATTCATTAATTAAAAACTAACTTTCTCGCTAAAAATCATTTTCGTGCCGTCAAATAAGTGACGAATGTTTTTTCAGAACACAAGTGAGCTTAGGCTTAACATGTTTTCGACCGATTATTTTGAACGATTCTGTTTATTTTCATAATGTTTGATGCATTTAAAATTAAACATTGTTAATGATTCCATTTTTTCCGATAAATTCTGAAATACTTTCGAATTAAAATAATACAGAATAAAGAAAATTAGAAATTTCTAATCTGTATTTCGTTCCCCAACTGGTGTAGAAAAATCACGCCTTTTACGTTGTCACAATTGGCTTTGAATCCTCAATTGGCACTAGTATAATTTTGTGATCAATCATTTATAGTATAAGTGATTGTCAAGCCGGGATAGTCTGATTGGTATGACGTTGGATTCTCATCCCTTGGACTGCGAGCTCGAAAGCCATATATAGAAAGGAGAATGGAAATTCCCTTACTATTTTGCCATTTAATATTGTGATTCCATCATCTATATAAATAAAATAAATAGCGAAATGCGTGGCTAAGCGCAAAACTGGAAAACCGGCTTGACAGATTCGGCTAATTTTTCAAAAATATTTTCGTTAAGACACGAGGATGGTTCTTATGGATAGTAAAAATGAAAAAACTGCGAGGAAAATAATTAAAACGACACTTTTCTTACTTTCCCGCCAAAATCTTCATTTCCTCCTCCCCCACACCAAATGAGTAAGATAATAGGAAGTAATGATTTGTTGAGAAAAAAAATACGCGAAGTCAGTTGGTTTTCATTTATAGATAACGGGAAGTTTAAAAAAGAAAGAAAATAATGGCTTTTATGCAGCTGATTATACTGATTAAAAACATTCTTCCAAACGGACGTGAATATCATTTTGTTCGTTTTTATTTGATGACGTTTCATTTTTTAATGTTGCTATTGATTGTGTTCTGATATAAAGTTGTTTTTTGTTGTTCTTAAAGATAAAAATTCTTTTTTATACATAAATGCGGCATTAAGAGATTTTAATATGTTTGTTTTATTCTTGAAAGGATTTATTTATTAAACGATTCTTTTTATTTTCTTAGTATTTAGTCTATATGGATATTTAATCTATACCTGCCCAAAATTAAGTCTGGGCAGGGAAGAAAAAAAGAATAAAGGGAAAAAAGGGTTTGTAGAAAGAAAAGTAATGAAGAGGAAAAAAGGTTAGAAAAAGAAAGGTTTGCAGAAAGAAAAAAAGAAAGGGGAAAAAAAGAAAAGAAAAGAAGGATGTGTGTGTGTCACCATTATTTCCTCTGTGCGCGGCATTTTCCAAGCTGTTTTTAAACTTTCGCATCTCTTGAAAACCAATCGTGTCTTTATTTGTTTAGTGTGTTTACATTTATGAAAATTTGAATCTCATTATTCTGTAAAACGTCGAATTTCAGATCTTTCCCTCCACCGTTTAAGCAAAATATCAATTCCGGGACAATCATTGCACGGATAGAAAGAGAAAGATGAGTAGTACAATGAATAGAACATCCGAAGAAATAATACTAAATAATATTATAAATGAATTATATGACTATCAAAATTTGTTTGGTTTAAAAATATTTTGGCGAAAAACCTGTTATGAGACACAGCTACATAAAATATGATATGAAAATTTTAGCGAGAATTAATACTAGCGAACCGACTGGTCGCCAAAGGCGGCTAGTAATTATATACATATTTATAAGTGTAATTATTTATTAAAAAGTAACTAAAATAAAAAAAATTGTTAACCTAAGTAAGAATTTATTTTGAAAAATTGTTTTTTTATATTACTTGTTTTTAAAGCAAAACGTGGCTAAGATGATATAGAAATTGCATCAGGTTGCAGCATCTTTGTTTTTATGGAATGTAGCAATCCGCTCATTCAGCTTAATAAATGCAAAATAAACTTCAAATTTTAATGTCAAGTATCACTGAATTTGGATTTCAAGATTTCTAAATAAAAAAAAAATTAGGTAATTTCTTAAATTACCTAAAATTGATTGGTAAGTATATTTACCAATGAACATTCGATAATATTTTTTTTTCTTCTAACGTTCAGTGGTAAGAATGCTTTACCACTTTCAGTTTTTTTCCCCGAACGATCTTTAGTAAGTATTTACCAATTAAAATAGAGAAGAGTTCATAAAATTAGATAGCACTCTTTAACCCCTAGCCTATCAAGTAGCAATCAACGCGTTAAGATGATTTTCGAGCTCGTTTAACCTTCTGTTAAACGACCATTTTTAACACCTTGATTTTTTTAAATATCATTTCCCCCTGACTAAATGGATACGTCGAAGAACTCTCTTCTGAGTATTTCTGATAGTAGTTTACAGCTTTATTAACTAGCTTGGCAAAATGTTAAATAAACGTTGATACTTTTAAAAATTATGTCACTTTCTAATACAAGAAATAATTATTCTGGTTAGTTATTCTTCTTATTTATTTTAACTGTTTATTTTCTTATCCATCCTTTTCGATAAAAGAGAAGAAAACTAATTTTCATTCAAAACTCATTCATTGATGATTAAGGAAAAATTATATTATTTCCCTTAGAAAGGGAAATTAATTTTTTTTCCTTTCTTTTATGAAATAAAAAAGATAATGATTAAATTAGTAATTTAATAATTAGTAAAAAATACAAAGGTAATTAAGAAAATAAATTAAAAAAGTAAAATTATTGAAAAAAAAGTAAATCTACAGTTCAGATTTTAAAAATTCAATGATTTATAGATGTTTAAACACGTAATAAATACAATTTTTATATTGAAATAAGTATAAAGCGATGGAATAAGCTATAATTCAACATATAATAATTTCGCTATTGTACTGTTCAATTTGATATTTCCAGAATGATTTTTATCACTTGTTTTAAGTTTTTAGGGTAAGAAACTGTTCTCACGTATTTCGCTTTGAAATTAATTTATTTTACAATTATGCCGATGCTCAATATAAATTTTTTTTAAAAAATAATATTAAGTATTCAACTCTTGCGAAAACATCTGCTGAGAAAAAGTAATTAAATATAAATAATTCTCCCACCCCCAGAAAAAAACCGTAATAAATCAAGCCATTTTTTATATTTATACTTAAATATTAAAATTTAGAAATATATATTTTCAGAAAGCGCAATACATATCATAATCCCAATTAAGTTGGTGAAATAGCTGAAAGTGCTTTAAAATGATCGTCAAAATCTCATCATTTTCGATAAATTATCAAAATTAAAAATATAAATAATATAAATTAATAAGCTGAACTTACTCATTAGTGTGTTTATATATACTAACTTCCATATTCTAAACTACAAGTTGTCTAACAATAGCAAAATACAGAATTTGATTATTAATTCTGCCACATTTTAATTCCAAAGAATGTGTTAATTTTTTTTTCTTTTTCAATATCTGATTTACACTGACAGGAAAAACGACGCAGATGCAATTTCAAATTATTTATAAAAATGACAGGATTCATCATAGAATTCGAATCTACTGAAAACAACGATCAGCTGTGTCGGCTGTCATATGTCACATGACTCTGACAGCGCATGAATTAGGCCCGTTCGCTATTATATGAAAAAAATATTAACTTTTCCCTCGTATTGGATATCCCTAACGTAGCCCCGCCCTCTTAGATGATGAATGCGTACGCGTGGATTAAGGGAAAGACGAAAGGCAAAGAAATAATGAAACCATGTAAAAAATTTAGGAATTTTTTCAAAAGTAAATTAATAATTCGTTTATTCAGTTCAATTAAACATATATTATGAATACATTAAATTCTTTGGATGAATGATTCAAGCTTATAAAGTAATATTGTAAATTTTAACTCCATTGCTTATTTTTTCCTTACATTTTCTGTGACTTGAACCATAATTATTCTTAGAAGGTCATGGATGTTAATCATCCGTAATAAATATATACATTTAATTAATTCCTTAATAATTTAATCAAAACTCTTAATTTTTAAAATAATTAAGTAAAAATTCTTTGGTTTGTAAAAATATTATTAATAAAAATTTTTGGGATGATTAACAAACAATTAATTAGTAAAAGAATTTTTTATATTTTATTTTTATTTATATCTGCCAAAAAATGAAAAGTTATCAATCAAGAGAAAGAAAAATTGTAACGAAAGTTAGAAAATAATGACTAATGAAACATGCTATTCGCAAGTTTTTCTCTATTGGCACCCACATGAATGGCAATACTCAGAAAAAAAACTCAGGAAATTAAATATATTTTGAATTATAGATATCATTGACAAGTCTTTACATTTAGATTTGGTTATTTTTTTAAAATTTGTTTTTATGTTGTGAAGTTCTCCTTAATGAAATATAACGTATTTTATAATATAAACATACAAAAGAAAAATCTAAAAAATTCTAATCGCCCTTCTGAATTAATTTGGCAAAAATTTGTCTATATTTTTGTACACTGTGTACTGTCATTTTTATTTACCTCAACTAATTTTAACCTCTCTCTAGTTTTATCTTGTATGAATCTAGTAATGATAGTCTGAAATATGTATTTAACAATATAGTAATGTTCTAATGAATTTACAATTTAACAAAATAATTTAGGCTTGCAATGATGCAGTCACTAAGTTTTCATTATACATTTTAAATGGAATATTTTTATATTTTTTCCTTCCCATCCCTACAAACGATTATATTTTTTAGTTAATTTTTTCTTATTTTAAAGCCTTTCTTTAATTGTATATGCAAACTTGAATAAAACGTTGAATTCTTTGAACTAATATCCTTAATTTTAATTCTCGTTTAGTCAAAGAGTCTTCCACTTTTATCTCGTATGTTGCTTTTGATTATTATGTTATTCTTAAAATTCTTCAATTACTTATTTGCATGTGCATAGCTATTCTACTATAATCCTTTGCAGAGATATTTTTATGTATGCGTGCATTTTCATGTATGTATTATTTGTGTTTTATTTTTTATGTATGTATTATCTTGTATAATTTTTTGTATTATTGTATTATTTTGAATAATTTTTTGTATTATTGTATTATTTTCTTGTATTTTTTTATCTCTCTCTTTTTCAAGATTCTGTTTGAGTTATTTTGACTTATGTCTTTAACATAAATCGAATCTTTCTACATGTAAATCCCTGTTCATTGAATCTCAGGAATTTGAGTTTATTTGAGTTTTGCATTTAAATAGTTCTTCTTTCCTATTTTTTTATTTACATGTTTGTTAGTTTTATTTTTTGAAATTGGCTTTTTCATCTTACATATCATGTTATTCTAGATAATTCTTTGTACCAGCACGTAATTTTTCTTTTATATTTCTATATATTTACGTGTATCTTGACTTCCTGTTTCTTTCTTATACCAAAGTGCATTTTTTTTTGTACTTGTGTATATTTATGTGTATTTTGACTTCTTCCTTCTTTCTTGTACCAATGTGTACATTATTTTTGTACTTTTGTATATGTGAATCACGGTTTCCTCCTTGTACCAGTGTATACATATTTTGGTACTTGTGTATATGTGAATCATGGTTTCCTCCTTGTACCAGTGTATACATATTTTGGTACTTGTGTATATGTGAATCATGGTTTCCTCCTTGTACCAGTGTATGCATTATTTTTGTACTTGTGTATATTTATGTACATCTTGACTTCCTTCTTCTGTCGATTATATTCTTAGTACATTATATATAAATTCACAACTAAAATGCACAATGCCCACTCTTTTCCATTTGCTTAGTAGTAGTATCTAAAATGAAAAAAAAGATCATGAGAAATACAGGTTTAGTTACGATCTTGCTGTTGGGAAAATTTCAGAACTCATATACCTTAAAAACAATTCCGGCTTTTTAAATTTTATTTCATATAATTTTTAAATTACTCTTTAATCTCAACTCATTAAATTAAAAATAAATAAATAAATAATTTAAATTTTTCCTTCCCACTCACATCCAACACAAACTGATCAGGAACGGCCATCGCGCTATAAAAGAGGATGTGACGTAGCGTAGTAGTAGTAGTCTTCCTTTAATCAAATTTTGAGTGAATCCAGGCATTTGCAAGAGAGTATGGTCCCCCCCCCCCATATGGAACTTATTTCATACATAAGATATAAATTTTTAAACGTGTGTGTACAGTGTTTTGTAAATTAATATGTTCGCTCAATAAAATCGTATGGCATTATTTTGAGTACATTTTATTT
>JAOUZG010040121.1:1492936-1504364 GCA_026289955.1 Argiope argentata
ACACACACACACACACACACACACACACACACACACACACACACACAGGGAGAGTGTGAGCTAATGATAGGAATTGAAAAAGATATTGAAACTTAAAGATCCTTGATTTAATATTCATATTTTGGATTCTTTCTATTAAAGAGAAATTGGACATACCAAAAGTTTTATCAAATGATTTAATCTTCATTTACAGAAAATTTCATCATGAAGGTTATTTTACATGGAAAAAGTAGATTATCCTAGCAACCATCAAATTTTTATCCAACATCAAATCTCGCATCAATCTTTACTCGTAAAAATAAATATTTGAAATTGATACGAATTAATTGTTTTTCATCTTAAATAAACTGTTTAAGTAATTCAGAGTGTTTTATTTTTTTAAAAAACATCTAAACAATATATAAAGAAAGATATATCGTCGCATTCGACCGTAAATTTTTACTTATATTTGATAAGGAAAAAAAGTAAAATTCAAAAGGGCATATCTAAAATTTATGAATAACAAATGAGAGTAAAAACTTTTGTTAATACCGAATATTTTTTTGTTTTTAATTAATTTTCTTTCTTTACATGAATGTTAACCCAATTTTGAGTTCATATTTCAACAACTATTTTACATTATTTCGTTTAATTCACCTTTTTTTAGAGCAGCCGTATGATTCTGTGTTAAACAGCTGAATGATGCAATGTTAAAACGCTTGAGGATGCAATGTTCAATAGCTGAATGATGCAATGTTAAAAAGCTGAATGATGCAATGTTAAATGATCGATTTGATTAATAAAATGTAGAAGTTATAACAATGACCTATTGATAAGTGAACGAAGGAATTTTCTGTATTTGTGTAAATTGAAATGGCCCTCTTTATCTTTGTTCTTGAATATTTTCTGCTGCTTGCATCGAATTGAGTAAAAATTCATATTTAAAAGGTCTTCTAATTTTTCATATTTAATCGATTTTTTTTCGGCAGTAATTTTAAAGCAGGTTGTCCCACAAGAAATCTTTTTATACCATCTTAAAATTCATCATTTTAATTCTTTTTAATGATACACATCAAACAAAGTGTAACATTTAGTTCAGTTTTTATATATTACTCAAAATTTAATAGGCAATTGAATAGAAGCAGATGATTTTAAAATAAGGAAATTTATAGATATTTGAAAAGAAATAAAAATTTTACTATGCAAGCAACATTCTTTAGTTGAAGAACAAGAATAAATACGAACAAGTGTCAGAACATATTAACGGAACACAAGAAAAAAAACTAAAAGAATTTTAAAAGTACACTATTAGTAATTTAAATCAAGAATAACCGGATTTTCGAATTTATTATTATTAGTGAAAATTAATTAATTAATTAATTAACTCAAAACATTCATTTAAAAATTTCTATTTCATTAATTGCGATCAAAATTTCAAGTACGTATATAACAGAATATTAATAGCTAATTGAGAAAACTAATTATCGGTAATTCTAAAATGCGTCTCGTTTATTTGATGTTCTCATTTTAATTTTTAAAGAGTTTTAAATGATAAAAGATATTTTATGTTTTATAATATTTTTTTACAAAAGTAATTTTTATATTAAAAATATTAATTGTGAGTAACGCCGTGTATACCAACTGCTATCAAATATAATTTACTTTTTTGGATGTATTTGCTAAATAAAGCTGTTAAAAAAATGTGCAGAACAAATTCATTTTTTTAGAAAAACTTGCTGAAAATAGCCTGTTTTAATGATTTATGTATAAGGTTATACTTTTAAAATCTAATATAGTAATCTATGTAAAGCAAATTTATTCAAAGATCCTCATCCTGAAACCATCCTAGAAATAGTTGATTTATTTCTGCTCAACAATCACTATGGTGACAAGAAGGACGTCATTTGTGGAGTACCTGTTTTTAGATTCCAGTTCTCATTTTAACTATAAGGTTTCTTGTTCTTCAAGTTCGGAGCGATTGGTAAATTTCTGAATAAAATAAGACTGCCTTTAAAATAGTTTTCTAATTCGTATCCTAATGTGAGTCATTTGTAGAGTAGCCATTTTAACATCCCAATTCTCATTTTAACTACAAGGTTTCTTCTTAGGTTTGGAGTAATTGGTAAATTTCCGAATAAAATTATGCCATTCACGGAATTCTTTCATTCTGTAAAAGTTAAAATATGATAGCATTTATGAGCTGCATTACATGAAAGACGAACTGAAATTAAGTTTCAAAATAAGAAATGTTAACAAGCATAGAAGTTAAATCTAATTCGGAAAAGAGTAATTTAATAATCGCTTCAAGAATCAGTAAAATTTCTTACATTTTTATAAAAGATTTAATACCATGAGAGTTACACCAGTAAACTCTATAACTCTTAAAATTTTCATATAATGCAGTGTTGCACTTTCCAGAGTTATGATAATGATGATATCATGCCCGTTTTACAACTGAAAAAGAGGGTAGAGAAGCTTCTGAGGGTATGGACCTCTGTGCACGCGAGCTTAGAAGTCTGACTTCTAGCTCATATGAGGATGACACACATACATTCGCTTGTACATACTCTTTTTACAGGGGGCACATTCAAACAACTCACTGACAGAACACAGAACAACCATGTCTAAACTGGACTCGAACCCGGGAGGCCCAGATCACGAGGAAGACAAGCTTCCTTTGTACCAGGACGCCGGCGAGTTATGATAATATTTTAATACAATGTCGAAAGTTAAAGAAAGATAAGAAGAAACGATCTTCTTGAAGTTTCCTTGCGTGCTTCTCACTAAAGGTAATCCCCTTTTTCAAGTATAAAATTGCGGATTTCTCAGAATCTAGCTCATGAGAGTTTTATACTTCATAGCATAGTAAAGCAAAGCATATGGATTTTGGCCATTTTTTTCGGCCAATTGTAACTAAAATTTGACTTATATAAATAAATATAATTTTGCTTACAATATTCATAAATATAATTTTACCTACAATATCACATACTAAATTTAATTTATTTCAGTTAATCACATACTAAATTTAATTTATTTCAGTTAATCATATACTAAATTAATATTTTTGAATTATTGCCTTTACACTCATGTCAAAGAACAGACCATCAGACGATTAACAGATTCTGTTCTAAATTAGATGCGAATCTATACTTGAGATGCTAAATCTGGTTTAGTTAACTAGACTTAACTAAATTTTAACTATCCAGCTATATAAATTTTGCAGCTATTGAATGCACTTGCACTCGGAGTGAAAGACAGACATACTTCTTTCGAACGTATTTCAGTCAAAATTTGTTAGATGTCAGAAAACTTGGTATCGAGGCTATACACCAAATTCCCTATGTCTAGTTCAAAGAGTTTTTGAATTATCCGACTTACAAACAGATAGACATTATTTTTTAAATATTCTTCTTGGATTCAGATATGTCTCAAGCGATAACAATCTTCGAGTTCGCATTTTTCGATGATTGCAAAACTTTTCCTTAATATGCTTCGCATACAAAAAAAAAAAAAAAAAAAAAAAAAAAAAGAACCGGGAATAATTTGTTACCACTCCCTGGCTTTTGCTTGTCCAACTACTTCCTTGCACCTGCGTTGTAGAGACTGCGCATCATAATAATCCGTTTCGGAACCCTCCTGCTTATTGACAGCGAATAGTCTCCTGGCAAAAGAATTCTACTTTGTATACAATATTCGTTTTTCGAATGAAAACTGCTGCAATTTTTTCAACAGTGTTCCCAAGATCGATCAATCGGACATATATCCATGATTCAATGAAGAGTAACCCTAAAAACCGATAAAAAACTGCTTAAAAAATATAAAATCCGTACAAACTTTTTTCTTGTATTACCAAACTAACATATTAAAAGTAAATTGAGCAGCTGAATCCATCCAATATATCGTACTGCATTAAAATGACAAACAAAAATTGCAGCTGTCTATATTGAAAATGGATGCCAACTTGTAACAATAAGTTTAAATATCGAAAATTTTACGTTGCACATTTTTTTCTTTGAAATATTCTAGTTGTCAGGCCGATTCATTTTTATCTTTTTTGCAATTTTTTTTTTGTTTGCTTTGTGTGAGTATAATAAATAATTTTATCTCAAATTGAAAGATGATTTCTATAATGCTATTCTGATTTTTGTTCTTCATTTGAGAAATATCTCGCCGAACGAAACAAAATATCGCAATGATTTTTCTTCCTTATTAAGAAATATCTCATTGAACGAAACAAAATGGCACAAGAAAGATTGTAACGATTTTTTTCCCTCTTGTGAAATATCTCATCAAATTATACAAAATGGGGAAAGGAAAATTTTCTGTTCTATTATTTTCCAAAATAAATAAAGGTATTCAAAGATTTAAGGCAACTAACACAATAGGCCAATTTAAAGAAACTAAATTAAGGAAAATGTATTCATTTTTTATTAACTGAAATTTCAAAATCCAATCAACAAAATTAAATTTTTTTAGAATTTCTTATTTAATTTAAGAAATTTTAATTACGGTGATTGTAAGGATTACCAATTAAATATTTTTTAAAAAAATTATTAATTTTATGAAGTAGTTGATTTGAATTTGAGTATTTTATAATGGTTTTCCATTTATCATTTTGCTTAAAGTTCAAATTTTCTAAATTAAGATACTCAAACTTCTGAAAATAATTAATATTTGTCCAATTTAATAACAATTTCTAGTCAAAGCAACCGCATACATAAACAACAAAGTTTTGTAAATCTTATCTGTGCTTTTGACTAAATTCGTCCTCTAAATTTTGCATGCACTTACCAAACGTTAATAAACAAATGAAAGCGGCAATAACTTGTTAAGAATCTATAAATCAGCAGAATTAAAATTATTGATGTACAAGAAAACCTTATTTATTAAAACTTTTAGAAGTTAAAAATTTTCAGAATGTTAATGGAATAAAAAATTGTTCCATTTATGATTATGTTTCGATTGGAAAAGGCTGAGAGGTTAACATTAACTATCATAATAAATAATTAAGAAAGAAAGATTAATTAATAATATATTTCATTGGAAAATTCTCAAATTTAATTCGTTTCTCTAGTTCCAATATTCTAATAAGAACTTATTTCGAGCTGGCGTCCTGGATTAGGGGTAGCGCGTCTTCCCCGTGATCTGGGCTTCCCGGGTTCGAGTCCTGATTAGGGCATGGTTGTTCTTCTGTGTACTATCTGTGCGATGAGTGAATGCCCCCCCTGTAAAAAGGGGATGTACAAGCGAATGTTGTGAGTGTGTATCTAAATCGTACTCTTGGCCCTAGTTGGCGCTACTTCAAAATCAAGAGACGCTCATTCGGCTTAAAATTGCTGACGGCCGTTAGCGTGCTTGCCAAGTGCCATTAACAACAACAGAGCTTATTTCGATGTAAATGAATAGATTTGTGTTGATTTTTTTGAAAAAAAAAATTTCTAACATTCTTGTATTTTTTTGCATTTTTATATACAATAAATTGAAGAAAAACGTATGATACAAAAAATATATGTTATTATTTATTACAATTATAAATTAACAAACAAAAGTTTTTTTAAAAAAAATTAGGATTATATATATATAGCCTAAAAAGAGATATAAAGAAAATGCATTTTAGTTTGGAAGTCATTCAAATAATTTATTCAATATTTTTCAGATAACTTACGGGATATGTTATACGCCTGAAACTAAAAATAAGCCACAATTCTATTCAATACATCTATGCCGGTGATAAATAGTATAGAATTTTCCAATTTTTATCGCTTTATCTAGCATTAAATGCTTTTTTAAAAAAATATTTTTTCTTCCAAATTTTAAAATATGAATAAAATTGCATTTAAAGGTGCAAAGTAGAATTACAAAATGCAAATATAAAAATGGGTGTAACTACCCAAAGATTTAACGTACAAACAAAATGCAAAGGTTTCTTTAAAAAAAATTGTTCAAAACCAAAGAATATTGAATAAAAATCTATTCTATAATTTCACAAAAAATCGACTTTTCAACGTAATCACATACCCTTAATTTTTCATTATAACTATTTTTCTTATCATTAATTCCTCAGTTGAAAGCTTAAACTTATATGCAGCTACATTAACGTATGCAGAAAATCTAAGAGATGAATTGCTGAACATATATAGAGAGTTGTAATAATGACTTTAATCTAAAACCTAGACTTTATTTCAAAAGAATCTTCATACAATCACCTTTATTTTTTATTCCGTAAAATATATTTTAAAAACAAGAATTCAGAATTCTCCCTTCCCACTCCCTCTTAAAGTGAAAGCACAATAAAATTTTGACCTTGCTTTTTCCGGAAAAATAAACTTTTTTTCTCCTGCTCAAAAGTCGGAACATCTTTTTCTGACAACCGTCATTGTTATGATTTATTCTCGAGACCGCATGGTTTGATTCTTCAAGTTCCTATTTTTATTCTTTATATTATTTTCATTTCCTTATAACTTTCTAGATCCACATTTCTTTGAAAAAGCTTGACTTTAGTTTATCATCTCTATATTTCACTTTTTCAGTACTTTATATAAATGTATATATAACTATTTTTTTTTACAAGCTACGGATTGATTTATTTTTGCATCACGGAAAAATTAGAGAAAAGCAGAATTTCAAATTTCTAAAATAACAAGAATGCTGATGAAATTATGCTAAACAAAATTGTTACAAATTGTAACTCAAAAATTGAATTAAATACCTTTTTTGTTATTAAAAGAACAAAGGTAGAGGGGACATATTTCACCTTATTGTATTTCACCTTATTGTTTTCGTGTGTTTAATGTTATGTAATAAATACAACCTATCTGCATTCTAAAGATTAATTATTCAAAATTCACTTTAAATTCTGGGCTGTGCTCGATTTTCTCACTCTCCTTAAAGTCTACAAATTCCTAAAATATATCCTATCTCGGATAAATTTAGACAATATTCTCTTTTGAAGCTATAATATAAGCTCTAAATATGTTTATGCACAGCTCTTTTTCAAAGAAGAGTGTATAGCTCACTAATCATGGATTATGTATCTATGTACACACACATATTTCGTAAAAATGGGAAATTGAAACATTCTATTTTCAGTTGCTTTTTTTCTTTGAAGAATTTTACTTGTGTATATTTGATTAGTTGAAATTTTCTAATTTTGAAAGGATATGTATATATGTCTGGATATATGTCTTGGCCTGCAAAGTAATATTTTTCATACATGTCTAAAATTAATTTCTTCTGTCTGAATTGAATAAGTAGTTCATATTCTATAAACAGTAACTTTGTAAAGCTGTGATTTCCTTAGTTAGTCTTTTAACATTCATAAAGGACTTAAGGTATATATTTTTCCTAAATTTTTTGTTTGAAATTAAAGTAATAAATGAACGTAAAAATCATGTACATGAAATTAAAGTAAATAGTGATTATTTCATTGAATCATTATATTGTATTGCTTATATAATGCAATTTCATATTTGATAAAGCCTTAATAATAAATAAATGGCATATATACGAATAAATTACAAGTGTTGTAATAAAGGAAGAGGAGGATTGTAATTAGTAATTGGAGTTCCGGAATAACAAATAATAATTGGGCTCTTTTTTTATTATTTTTTACGATATAATTTTTTGTAATGACTTTCTTTCTGTTTAAAGTAAATTTATACAATTCAATCAAACGAAAAAAAACTAACAATATCTCGTTGATATGGGCTGTTTGTACTACTTTTATTTGTATTAAATCGAAAAGAATATGCTTTCCTAAGCGATTTGAAATCATAACAGACAGGAACATGAGATATGTACAGTATTATTAAGGCAAAATATTTATTAACAAATTATTGAGAATATTTCATTTTTTAACACTTGAATAGCGAAACTCTCAGTTTTGTTACTGCAAAAGGAACAAATTCATCAATCAACATTGATTTTGGAACTCTATTATGCTCGATCCAGTACAAAACTGTACTGACGAACCCTTCTTGCTCCACACTACTTAGCTTTTTAAAAAATATATTGCTTATTTCTCAGTTTTAAGACTGATCATTCATCATTAGTTACTATCAAAAGGACTGTTAAGTGCGTAATGCGCGCTATATATATACCAGGAAAACTTAGTAAATGCAAATTGTTTATTATTGAGAATTCTGCTAATCCCTTGATACCGTGGATTTTTCCGATCTCCAAAATCTTTCTTCCTTCAATCTTTCAAATGACGCCTAAACAAAATATAAATCTTGTGCGTTTCAGAATCTTGAGAGGAGTCCTCTGGATAATTTTGTTCTGGAAGGGAATCAGCGATGAACGATAAGCGCATTTCTGGAATTTTTTTGTTAAGCTTTGACCTTGATGTCAGTTTCAATAGATGTATTTTCTTTAACTTTTTTTTTCACTTTTGAGTCGTGCCATTTTATTTTAATTGGAAATGTATATTCAGGGATGTGCAAGCTATGGCCCGCGTAATCTTTGAATTTGGCCCGCGAATGTTGTTAATAAAGTAAGACAATTTAAAATGAAATGATACTTTTTCAACCAAAGAGGAAAAAAATCTAACATGAAAACGATTCTACATCAGAATAAACAATTTACAGTTGTTCATTAATTTTATTTACCTCTTATTACGCAGCTTTTCAGTTTGTTCCCTTCAAGGCTACCTGCGAGTACTAGTTTTCGTATAAGCTCGCGGTCGTGAAAAATTTCCACACATGAAAATGTAGTATGAGGATCAAATTCGAATCGCGTAATGCATTTGATGATTTATTTTCAGAAATGCGAAACAAAAATCGACATATTTTCTTCTCCATTTTCTGTCGATGTAAATCGAGTGGCTGAGAGCATGCACTTAGCCTAAATTGATTTACAGAATTCTGATTTTTTTCAAAAAATCAGCTCAAAGGAAAACCGATATTAGAATTTTATAAAGACTTACCCGAGGAATTTTCGTGCTTAAAGCAAAATGCAGTAGCATGTGCAACTTTCTTTGGCAGCACTTACATTTGTGAGCAAACTTTCTAATTAATGAATTCAACAAATTAAAAATAAGAAATAGAATTGCAGATGAGAACCTTTCTTCTATTCTACGTATTGTCACAACCAATCTTAATCTCAACATAGAATCAATAAGTTCAAATATTCACTCTCAGCCATCTCATTAATTTTTACTACTTTTGGTAATTAATTTTTTCTCAAAATTGTTCTCTGTATAATTACCAAAATTTTTTCCTTTGTTATTCTATTTCAAGTTTGCCACCTTTTTAAAAGGAATCTTTTTTTTTGGAGATAAAGTAATTTAATCATATCTATAATGTTTGTGTTTTATTCATTTATTTATTGCATAATGTATGCATGAGTAAAATAAAGTAATAATTGTCATTCATGCGTACTACCATAAAAAAAAACAATTTTTCACGTTTATAATATGTGTTAACATTCACGTGCTGCTTTGACCCTCGACATAATCCTTTTTCATATTTTGGCCCCTCATACTGAAAAGGTTGTGCATCCCTGAGTATATTGATTGCCCATTTTGTTAGCTCAAATAGCAATAAAGCTTTCAGGAATTGTACAGCGAATATTTTATATTATATTACTACCTGTACCTGGCCACGCGTTGCTATGATCCAGTTTAGCCGTATTACGTGGTGCAGGACACAAAAATCGTCAAATTTAGTTAAAAAAATATTTTAAAAAATATCTGGGTTTTTTCCCCCTGCTTGAAATGATGTTTGAATTTTGTTTTTATCTTAATTAGAATGAGAGGTGCAATGATTTTTGTGGTCCGTCTCTTGTTTTGAAAATGTAGCACTCAGACAAATGTTATTATGCTTTAAATAAGAGGAAAAGAAATGGGGCTGTAAACTCGGGGGAAAGAAACTCAGAAGTCTGAGTGAAACAGTTATAAAAAAATTACCAGATATTACCGCAACTCCAAAGTTAGAAACAAAAACATTGTCAAAGGTATGAAGAGGAAAATTTGTGCAATTCTGCAACACTGCAGCTCTACTGACTCTAAACCAAAATATGCAACATGCTTTGCTGGGCTTGAATTTTAATGCATTTTTTAATCGAATCTTGGTGTTGAAACACAAATCCGCTACTCAGAAGGCAGTCATTAAAACTCTGGGAGAAGATGTTGTCGCCAAAATAATACCTATTTTTCAAAGGCTAGTTTCAGCTAGCCTGTTGAAAAGGGGTTCAAAAGTCGAAACCCAAAACAGGAATTACGCTGTTCATAATGTTATTTGGAACAGTTCTCCCAAAAAGTACGAACTGTTCTAAAGTAAGGGTAAAGTATTATCACTGCCAAAGACATATCAAGTTTCAATTATGGTATAGAGGTGTCAAAATATTTCTTACATTTCGATTTCCTCACTCCATGCCAATAATCTGTAAGCATGTAAAATTGCGAAAGCAATTCGTTTAACGTCATTAAAGCTTCTTTTAGAGAGTTCAGATTTTACTTTTGACTTTGCTTGCGCTATTTGTCACCATAAATCTTTTATGCCTTCCTGAACTGAGGTTTAGAAGGTGGATTTCGATTGTAGGTAGTTCAAAATTTACTCTCTACACCATACATTGCGGATTTAAATTTAATAAACCATGCGACAGCTTGAGATTTTTTTTTTTTTTTTGAAGTATAGCTGTTTTGAAACAAGAAGATTGCAAAACATACATGTAGCGCCATCTAGTATTACATTTCACCTAAAAAATGTATGATATTTTCTTTATAGAATGTGGAAACCTGTAACAGCATATCAGTGGGTTTTTTTATATTTAATTATTTTTAAAACTATCTCTAAAGATATATTTTGGACACCCCATATTTTTTGCTAATTGGGAATGTATTATAACAATAACAAAAGAGCACCTTGGGTAAATGCTAAAATTAAACCTTTTCTCTCTCTCTCTCTCTCTCTTTTTTTTTTTTTTTTTTGAGAAGCGACCTTTAATTTTTTTTCTGACCTTTTTATACTGAGGAATGCAAGGACTGAAAGTGCAATCACAGTAAAATAATAATAAATAAAATATTTTAAAATTGATATAATTTAAACTTTACAAATAACTTCACAATAATCGTTACATATGGTCAGCTCTCGAAAATGAAATGTATCATTAAAATATTTCAAAATAATATTTGGAAAAAGTTTATAAAATCAGCTCGTAAGTTTTATGCTGAAGTTGCACAGAGAATTTCTCCATTCTAATTTTATAATTCAATTAAGGCACAAATAAAAAAATTAAATGGCTGTCATTTTGAAACTTTTAATACATTTGTGAAATACAAATAAAAAAATTATTCATATTTATATCATATTTTTAAAAAATATATTGAGTATAGGCAAATCTCTTAAGGAATGGAAAATGAATGTATATGAATAATAATGAAAAAGTTATATGTCTAACCTACGCTAAATATATTTTTTAAAAATATGATATAAATATGAATAATTTT
>JAOUZG010040121.1:1513399-1525176 GCA_026289955.1 Argiope argentata
TCTCTTTCTAATGAAAGCGATAGTGAGAAGAGGAATTTATAAGAGAGGGACATTGAACATTTTGCACTGAGCTTAACGTGTACATTTAAATAATGATGGATATTTCCTTCATACTATTTTTTTAAATTATTTCATACTATATATTTATACCAGGATTTCGCAGATATTATCCCTTTAACATAGAACATGACTTCTATTGCCCTAATTTATTTAAAAACAAAAACAAAAAAATCATGCAAAGAAGGGTTATTGTAAAAATTTACGAGTATTTCAGTTTTCTAACGTTAATATTTTGCATTTGTTATCAATTATTTTTACAAGAAATGGTTTGATAACATTGAAAATAAATAAATGCTTTAAGATGTTAGATAAAGAAATACAAAATATTGCGACTTTCAAGTATGAATAATTCGTCTACGTAGTAATTCTTTGATATCGCGAGATACAATTTAAGAACCACTGTTATCACTAATTTTATGCAATTCCATATATGTAGAACTAAAATGTAGTTCTACAAATATGAATATAAAACTTTCATGAAATTTTTCAGGCTGAAAGCAAAGCGAATATGTTTGGAGAAAACATCCACTAATGAGCCTGCTGAAACGCTGTGTGTTTCCAGTCAAAGTAACCACACATCAAAAGATATAACCGTCATTGGAAGAAGAATTGATGAGGGTTATTTTCTAAGCAGACTTCGGCAAATAGACAATCACGGTGCATTTAATTGTTCTTCAGCAAATATGATAGTCGTATCTGAAATAAGAAAGGGATTGCGAACTGGTATTGAACTCAAGTGTAGCATGTGTTTTTTCACAGAAATTATCTGGTCTGAAAACCCAGAATCTCGCAAAATGCTGGTAAATACTGCTGCTGTTTCGGGTATTATGGCTACGGGCGGAGGATATTCAAATCTAGAAGATATTCTCTCGGCCATGGATATTCCATCCATAACTTCATGCACTTTCCAAAAAGAGCTCAACCGCATTTCGGCAGCCTGGGAAGAAACGGCTACAAAAGAAATGCACGATGGAAGAGAAACGGCTGGCGATAGAAGCTAATGAAACAGATTCTAATGGTATACCTCTTTTGACTGTGGTTGCTGGGCAAAAAGATCATATAGAACAAATTACTCGTCTCTCTCTGGAGCGGTACGTAATGCAATTACTACTTACTTTTTTTGTAAAAAAAAAGTAGATATTTTATTAAAATTTATTATAATGTTTTAATATTATAGAAATTTTGATTTCTTATAAAATTAGGTTCTATTCTGGGAAGTACAATTGTATTATTATTGTTATTATTATGCCCTTTTATCTTTATTATTTTAATATTTTTTTTTCATTTAACAACGTTAACTAATCCTATTGTTAACTATTAATTTGGAATGATGAATATTAATAATAATATATTATTTTTGAAATAGTTTGCGAAGAACACTAAAGCCTTTATTTTCAAGGAGGCAGGATGCTAAATTATTTGCTAAGAGTAATTATTATTTTGATTCTGAAGCCAAGGAAAACATATTTAAATGGGATAAGCATCTGAGATAATTGCTTAGTGAAAAATGCACTTTTTTCCTATAATTAATATTTCAGAAAGGATTGCTACAAGCATGTTAAATATTTTAATAGTTTTTTTTTTTATTTCTCGGGAGTAATATATTGTAAAGAGAATTTCAAAGGCATAAGTACAATGTGGGCTTTAGAAAGTAAACGAAACCGAAATTATATTTATTTAAATTGAAATAGAGAATACTACTGATATTTCTATCCAAATTTTTTTCATATTAGGGCGAATATTTCCTAGAAATGTCGCAAAACTATTCAAATTCGTTTATTTATTCGTTGTGTTTCCTTATTTTTTATATGTTACATCTTCCAGTAAAAATTACACGAATGATAGATTTTATATTATTTTTTTCAGGCAGCATTCGCAGGATTTCGAACGAAGAAAGTCCTTTACTTGGGTGTTCGAAACAAGTATTGCTCCGTCTGCTTCAGAGCAAATAAATTGGAAATACAACCAAAAAATCATACATGTTATAAAAATTGGAATGGAAGCTCTTCGGGAATGGAAGATGATATCATTAAAGAAGGTTTTCAGAATAGTATTTCTATGTACGGTGTGAAATATGCAAAACTCGTCGCAGACGGAGACAGTAATGTGTATAAATTGATTTTGGATTCCAGGCCGTATGACGAGTTCCAAGTAGAAAAAATAGAGTGTCACAACCATCTGTACAGGAACTTTTGCGTTGAATTGAAAGACCTTGCCAAAAATACAAAGTCTGGACCCATTGCCCTTAGAAAGCTATTAGGTAAAAATATTTTAAAAATGCGAAAGGCCATATCCATCGCTACTGCCTTTTATTCCAAATTTCCACCACAAGTTGGAATTCAGAAACTGCAGAAGTGCATGATAAGTATTATTTATCACGTTTTTGGTAGGCACGGGCAATGCACAGAAGCATTTTGTCAGAAAGAAGATAGAACTGATAGAGATATGGTAGAGGATCTTCGAAACAGCGGACTGCTTTTTTCAATAATGACCGCCATGCAAAATTTGGCCACCCATTCCAAAAGCTTACTTTTTGCTGCCAACAACAATTGTGTGGAGCAATTTAATGCAATTGTTGCCAAATTTATTGGTGAAAAAAGAGTTAATTTCTGCTTTCGAAACAGTTACCTGGCTCGTTGCAGTGGAGCAGTAATTTCGCACAATTCCAGGAGTTTGATGTCTTCCGTTCATAAAAACATGTACAATACAAGCCCTGGAATTTGTGTGAAATCTTTGGAAAGAAAAAGACAAAAAGAGAGACAGCAAAGAAAGGGGAAATTACGTCAATGTAGAAAAACTTTATTCAGAGATAAATCTCGTAATAAAAGTTACGGGCCCAGTGCAGAAAAGCCTGATTTGTCAGAGCAGGAGTTTCGCCAAGAAATTTTAAAATCCCTTCAGTTATCTGATGCTGAAGCTGTAGCCTTAGAAAGAGCAACCATTGAACAAAAAAGGAGTCCGTTGTGGAGAGAGGAGTGTCGGAAGCGACTGACGGCTTCCGATTTTGGAGTCATTTGCTGCAGGAGAGAATCAACGAGTTGTGGAAATATAATTAAAAGTAAATTATATTCGCATTTTCTTTCTGCAGCCATGAAATACGGCCAAGAAAATGAAGTTAGGGTATTAGAAGAAAACTTTAATTTGAAAGTTCATTCTTTCGGTTTATTCGTAAATCCAGATTTTGAATATTTAGCTGCATCTCCGGATGGGCTAATTGACGACGATGGGATTGTAGAAGTAAAATGCCCAGCATCTTGCAAAACTATTACTCCAGATGAGGCTGTCAAAACTAAAATAAACAAAGATGGAAAAGAAGTTGTAAATAAGAACCATAAATATTATTTTCAAGTTCAAGGACAGCTACATATTACTCAAAGATGTTTTTGCTTATTTTCAATGTGGACGGAAAAGGGGCAAAAAACAGAAAAAATAATTCCTGATCCAATACTTTGGCAACTGAAGATGGAGAAAAAATTGAAATTCTTTTATTTTGACTGCTTATTTCCAGAACTTGTTGATCCCAGATATACAAAATCAATGAAAATTCGGGATCCTCTTGCTATTATAGAGGCCCAAAAGACAAAAAAGGAGAAAAGCCAATAAGAACGTTTCCGAAGCTTTTTGTCCTCTGAATACTTTAATAACTGTACTTTATATATGTACTAAATGTATTAATATATTTTCGCATTGCAAAATATCATTAATGTTTCCTTGCATCTATTTGTCGTTTCATTAAAATGATGTCATCTTCCAGTTTGCTCATGATTTCTTACTTTTAAATAATTAATCTTGCGCTCAGAAGAGTATCGTTCGGTACTTTTTTTTAAAATTCTTTTTTAGTTTTAACTCGGATTTGTAATATAATTTTATCTTGTTTTTTTATTTATTTTAATTGTTTCATTGAATTAGTCACTTTAGCATTACAAACGATCCAAAAAACTTTATCTTGCATTTATTGTTTAAAAATATATCACATTTCCTTTTTATTTCCTTTCATATAATCACGGGCTGAAAATTAGATTTTTCTAGGTTCTACTTGCGTTAGTAATTTACTTATATTTTTTAATCGGAGCTTTTGTAAATGCAATGGCAATAGGCTATTATAAGCTGATTTTTAAGATGCTCGTTCGGATAAAATTTTATTTTATATGAAATAAATTATTGAAAAATACGATAAAATTGTTTTTTAATTCATTAAAAATAGAAATTTAATTTATATAACAAAACATCAGTATCATTAAAAAGATAACATTTTTAACTTTAATTTGATGCAAAAATCAATTTTGTGGTGAAATATTTTCGGAAATTACAGCGAAAAAATATCTTTTACCTTAATTCCCGAACCCCAAGGTATATACGTGCCAAATTAGGTAGCTGTAGGTCGAAGAGTCTGACTTGTAGAGCGCCAACACACACACACACACACACACACATTGAGCTTTATTATAAGTATAGATATGGATATATCTAACTCGATGTTATTTTGTCTACGTTTTTAACGAATATTTTATTTATTTGATCTTGTATATAACATTTATGTTTTTTATATATCTTGCAATAAATGATAGTAAATTTTATTCTTAATGGAAATGTAATATTGCTTTTATCACAAAAATAATTAGTGGAATTAAATTCATTTAAAGAGAAGTAAGATATAAGAAAATCTATATCCTCTTTTATTTACTAATAATTGAATATTCTCATACTTCTAAATATGATTTCTTTCAAATTGCTATTATCTATACTTGTAAAAGAAAATGTATGTGTGTATGTATATTACATTAGTTCACTAAACAATATCTTTATAAAAAAAAAGTTTTTTTTTTTTAAAAAAATCGAGTAAAATCATTATTTTTTTGCTTGTTCTGGTTCTGATTTTCGATATAAAAATATGCTTTTAATATACTTTTTAAAACTTATACTTACAATTAAGGTTAATAAATATGCAAGAGTGACATTTTTATGATGTGCATCCATTTTTAAATGCTGCGACTCCTTAATGTAATAAATTATTGGATGTATGAGAATTAATGTTAGTGAAATTAATTATATTAGATGAGAATATAATCTGTAATGCTCATAAAAAATACTTAATGAGAATTTTTTTGTATTAGTGGAACTTTAAATACTTTTGTTTCTCAAGTTCCCTTTTTAGTTCGGAATTAGAAAGATGCCTTTCAGAAAATGAGGAACGGTATATGTTGTTTAAACTAACAGTAAATGTTGCATGTCTAGTGAATTTGAAGTTAAATATACTCTTATGAGTAATCGATCAAAATCAAGCTAAGATAATTTTAGCAACCATAAATCTGGATTATAAAAATTCACTAAGATTCCGTTGATCACTACTTTCATAAAAACTTTTTCTTGTATGACAAAGAAATGTTAAAAAAAAAAAAAAAACCCGTATATTGGCGTCATAAATGAGTAATCGTAATTTCTATTTTGAACTAGCCTACCAAATTATTTAATTGAATATTGTTAAGTATTTTTTTAAATTTTAGTTACAAATTAAAAAAAATAGCTGATAAGTTTTCAAAAATGAAACACAGTTTTGACTTATTCTGGATGTTAGAAAGAGAAAATTTCGCCGTCACTTTACTCTTTTCTTTGTTAAATACACATGACCGCATTATACTTATAGTGAAATGTTTTTTTAAAAAAGAATTCTATAGAAATGAGATTTAATTTCTTTTAAAAATTATAACTTTTTTTTATTATTACCAGCGGGTGACCGAGCTCCGCTCGGAGAAAACAGGTATCGAAGCTAACTCGTTGAAATGTCGGAAATGTGGGGCGATTTTCGACTTGGCAACCATTCCTCGTATTATAATATAAGATAAAATTAAAACTTAAGCTCCAAGCATGCGTTACGAGTAAAAGGGAAAAAATTATCTTATTAATATGTTGCCATCAGATTGACAAAAACTCAAATTTAAAAAAATAAATTATTATTGCGCATTAAACATATAAAAATGCAATTTTCATCACGTGTCTGCATGAAATGAAAAAATATATATATGAATATTGATATAGATGGCATATTGGCTATAGATGGCAGCACGTTACCACTTGAAAATTTAAGTAGCCATTATGGCGAACTAATAAAGTTTGAAAATATCCTATTTGTAACTCCGAACTGCTCAACCGTAGCGCTTCAAAACCGGCGCCAATCGATTCCTATTGGCCAAAAACCCCAGACCCCCAAGTTTACCGGAGTTTATTAATTCTGGGGCGATTTTCGACTTGACAACCATTCCTCGTATTATAGTATAAGGTTTTCATGTTATATTTTTTGTATAAGTAAAAATTATTACAAAGCCAAGATGAATTTTCAGTTTGAAACATTCTAGAACTATGATATGAAATCCTGGCTAAATGAATGAACGGTGGTTTTTGCAAAATCCTATTAATAAATAGAAAGAAACAATCATCCAATTAATGGCTTTAAAATTTCAAAAACCAGAAACAATCAAATATGCGTATTACAATTTAATTTATTACTTTTTCTTCCAATTTATGTACATTGTATTAAGTTAGTTATATTCCACGTTTAGAAAAGCTAAGAAATAGAATTTCCCCTAACATTATTTTCTGAAATATGGCATTTATCTTTTCTTTTTAATATGGTGTGAATGCCATTTAATTAAAATTTATGATATTCCTTTTTTGCGAAAGTCAGGCAGAAATCGGGAACATCCCACCGACACAGAAACACCAGACCATTTTATATCAAATATGTAGTATAAATTGAAAAATTACACTTCATTTTGTTCGTTTACTTTCTCATTTAAGTCTTTAATGTATTTTTAAAGAAATAATTTGCTTAAAAAATTAAAATTCGCTGTTGGTACCAAAATTATTGAGAGAAAGAATTAAATTTATTCTTTGGAGATGAGTTCAAAGTCTTAAATGTTCATAGGCACATAGATCTAGCCTGATCTTCCTGAATTTAAAAGTTAATGAACACAATTATTGTTAAAAATAAAGTCCTGTCAAACGAAATTCTACAAATATTAAATTATTCAATTACTCCTTAATTACAGGATTCTCTTATATTAATTAACAGGATTATGAAAAGCAACAAAATGTTCCTAAATCAAAGTACTTCAATAATGAATCAGTGATGAGTTCTATGTTCTGAGAATCCTTCTAACATTTCCACTGCCCTCAGTACGATTTTCTTTGCAAACAGAGAAAATCTAAAATATCTAGCTCAAAGAGTAACGTTTCCAAACAAGTTTGGGAGGGAGAGGGGGGATACCAAACTCCATTCGTGATGTCTCCGAAAATAGGGTCAGTTTACGAAAAGTCTCTACAATGTGAAAGGGAACTTTTATTGGGGGTAATTTGATGGGTCAAATGACCTTCTTAATGTAACGCTCCCGCACAGCAGTATCTCCTGGGGACCGGGAATCCTTTTCTTGTTGAGTGTTATTCGGCTTGTCAATCAAACCTTTTAAGCTTCTTCTTTCGTTAGTTTAGTCACCGCCCTATCACCCCCACCGATAGAAAGCGCTTTCGCCGACATCGAGTTTCTTTCTCTGTATATGGCACTCTTAAGGGAATATGTGGCACTGTGTAATTGAAAATAGTGTTAACTAATACACTGAAGTGACTAAAGTCATGGGATAGCAATATGCAAATATACAGATGGCAGTAGTATCGCAGCGAAAAAGTATAAATGCGCAGTTCGTTTTCCAGAGCTTTCATTTGTGTTTTAGTTATTCATGTGAACAGGTATTTTGTGATTTATGGCGGCACGACGAGAATTAACAGACTTTGAACGTGGAATGTTAGTTGGAGCTAGACGCATGGGTCATTCCATTGCGGATATCGTTAGTGAATTCAACATTCCGAGATCCATAGTATCAAGAGTGTGCCGAGAGTATGAAATTTCAGGCATCACATCCCATTATGGACAGCGCAGTGGGTGACCACCTGCACTTAACGACCGAGACCGCCGACGTCTGTGTAGAATAGACACGCAACACTTCGTCACATAACTGCAGGAATCAATGTGGGACGTACGAGGGACGTGTCCGATAGGATTGTGCGGCGAAATTTGTCTTCCTTGGGCTATGACAGCAGAAGATCGACTCGAGTGCCTTTACTGACAGCACGACATCGCCTGCAGCGACTCTCCTGGGCTCGTGAGCATATCGACTGGTCCCTAGACCAGTGGAGAACCGTGCCGTGGTCAGATGAGTCACGATTTCAGTTGTTACGAGCTGATGGTAGAGTTCGAGTGTGGCGCAGACCCCACGAAGCCATGGACCCAAACTGTCAGCAAGGCACTGTTCAAGCTGGTGGTGGCTGCATAATGGTGTGGGCTGTTTTTACATGGCATGGACTCGGTCCTCTGGTGCAACTGAACCGATCATTGACTGGAAATGGTTATGTTCAGCTGCTTGCAGATCCCTTGCAGCCATTCGTGGACTTCACGTACCCACACAACGTTGGGATTTTTATGGATGACAATGCGCCATGTCACCGGGCCAGAACTGTTCGCGATAGGTTTGAAGAACATTCCGGACAATTCCAGCGCATGATCTGGCCACCTAGATCGCCCGATATGAATCTCATCGAGCATTTATGGGACATAATCGAAAGATTCATTCGTGCCCAGACTCCTGCACCATCCACACTTTCACAATTATGGACGTCTATACAGACAGCATGGCTCAATATTCCTGCAGAGGACTTCCAACGACTTGTGGACTCCATGACACGTCGAGTTGTTGCACTTCTCTGGGCAAAAGGAGGACCGACACGATATTAACAGTCATCCCATGACTTTTGTCACTTCTGTGTATAAATCAATACTGAAATAAAATTACCTTTTATTTTGCACATTTGCTGATTTAGTTCAAGTGCAATATGGCAACACTTGAAAAACGAAAAATTTACATAAACACCGATCAAGTCTATCTGCAATTTCACTTACTGGGTAACAGAGAACGCTGAGTAAAAGAAGTCCAACTGCATGGGTCTCCATAATTATGGAACATGGGTCACCTCGGTCTCCTGATCTTACCCCTTGCGACTTCTGGCTATGGGGTTATCTTAAGTCCAAGGTCTTTCAAAGGATTGTCCAGGACCTGGCTAAGTTGAAGCATAACATATCACGGACACTATGGGAGATTCTTGCAGACATGTTACTTTCTCTTGTTGTGAATAGGTTGCACAGAACGCAATATGTGGTCCACAAACACGGCAGCCACATTGGACATGATTTGAATGTGCAAAATAAAGATAATTTTATTCCCGTATTGATTGACATTTGTTAACACTCTATTTTTTATTACACAGCACCACATATTCCATTAGCGGTGACTTTTGGAACTCATTTTTTTCTCGGAATCTTTACCCCCCCCCCCGTTTTGTTTAA
Source organism: Argiope argentata (assembly GCA_026289955.1). Classification (NCBI taxonomy): domain Eukaryota; kingdom Metazoa; phylum Arthropoda; class Arachnida; order Araneae; family Araneidae; genus Argiope; species Argiope argentata. Next base: position 1,522,851 of record JAOUZG010040121.1, read on the forward strand.
TCTTCCTACAAAATGTGGCGTCATTCTCGCAAATAGATCGCGCTGCAGAACACTGTGAGCACTGCCAGTTTAATTATGGCCACCCTGTATATAATATAGATAGTGTTCAAATTTTCAATCGTTAATAAAATACTTTTTATTCATCCATTCAAGTTTAAATAAATTTTTTGAAAATTGTTTTCAATGACATTTGAGGTTAATACAGTTTTTTCAAATATTAATTCATTCATTTTTTATTAATAAGCTAAAAACTAACTCTTTTTACTAAAAATATTCATTTTTCAGCTTCCAAATAAGAAATGAATTCACTTTGTTTTATCCCCACGCTAATGAGGTTAGGCTTAGCATGTTTTTGGCCGATTATTTCAAACGATTCTGTTTATTTTCTGTTTTTTTTTATGCATTTAAAATAAAACATTGTTAATTAATCGATTTTTCGGATTCATTTTTAAGTACTTTCGAATTAAAATATTACTGAATAAAGAAAATTAAAAATTTATTATCTTTGTTGTGTTACCCCAACTGGCGTAGAAAATTCAAGCATTTGCGTTGAATCCTCAATTGACACTGAAAATTCAACGCCAGTTGAGTGTGTTCTGAGACTGTTCTGATTTATTTACAACACATACGAACTTGATTTTGTTTTGGGCAGTAATAATTTTTTGATCAATTATTTATATTAATTGTAATTATTCATTAAAAAGTAACTAAAATAAAAAAATTTCTTTGTTGAATTTGTTGTAGGAATTGACTTAATTTTCTTTATATTACTTTTTTTAAAGCTGCGACAGGCTCTGAACGTACTATGAATTGCATCATTTCACATATATCGGGAGAGAATAGTTGAAAATTTGCAATTAAGTAGCTTGTTAAAACTATTTTCAGAATTTTATTGAATTTTTTGCAGAAATTGCTGCCCATTACCCGTGATGCATGGTTTAGAAACTCGACTGAAATTCATGTAGATACTAGAAAATTTTAATAAGACTTTTTCGCATTAAGTACTGGGATACTTGTATTTAAAGACCCTTTTTGCGATATAACTTTTACATAATCCGTTAAGGTTATGTGATTTTTTTAATATATATAATACTCTCTCATTATATTGAACCTTGCTTTTGTAAATTGTTTTACAAATTATTGAATTGATTATATTGAATTTTAATTTTGTTTTGCGTAATAAATTTTTATTAAATACTAGCCGCCTTTGGCGACCAGTCGGTTCGCCAGTATTAATGCTCGCTAAAATTTTCATATAATATTTTATGTAGCTGTGATTCATAACAGGTTTTTCTCCAAAATATTTGTAAACCAAACAGATTTTGATAATCAAATAATGCATTTATAGTATTATTTAGTATTATTTTCTTCAGATGTTTTGTTCATTGTACTACTCATCTTTCTCTTTCTATCCGAACAATAATTGTCCCCGAATTGATATTTTACTTAAATGGTGGAGGGAAAGGCCTAAAATTCTACGTTTTTATAAAATAATGAGATTTAAATTTTCATATATGTAAACACTCTAAACAAATAAAGACACAATTGGTTTTCAAGAGATGCGAAAGTTTAAAAACAGCTTGGAAAATGTCGCTCACAGAGGAAATAATGGTGACACACACATACCCTTCTTTTCTTTTCTTTTTTTCTATCCTTTTTTTCTTCACTACTTTTCTTTCCACAACCCCCTTTTTCCCTTTGTTATTCTTTTTTTTCTTCCCTGCCCAGACTTTATTTTGAGCAGGCACAGATTAAATATCCATACAGACTAATAATAAAAACAAATATTTTCTTACTTTTTTAAACATGCCGTTATCTGTAAATGAAAACCAACTGACTTCGTGTATTTCTTTCTAAACAAATCATAATTTATTACTTCCTGCTATCTTACTCAGTTGGTGTGGGGGAAGGAAATGAAAATTTTTGGCGGGAAAGTAAGAAAAGTGTCGTTTTTACTATTTTCCTAGCAGTTTTTCTATTTTTTCTCTCCATAAGAACCATCCTCGTGTCTTAACGAAAATATTAAAAAACAAATTAGCCAAATTGGTCGAGCCGTTCTCTAGTTTTGCGCTTAGCAACGCATTTCGAGATACATTTTTATTAATATAGATTACTTTTAAGTAAAAAAAAAAGAAAAATATCGTTTATATATTAGGGAATATTTTAATATGACAAAAAATTGCTCCTATCTGAAGAGAAAAGCTACATGGGGGATAAAGAGTTGCATTTTGAGTAAAACGCTTTTCAATGTAAAAATATCGATATGTCCTGTCTTGACGTTTATTTTGAATGTCATCAACTGTTATATTCTTATAGAAACTTTTCT